>JXSR01S073849.1:55315-104628 GCA_000969725.1 Ophiothrix spiculata | reverse complement strand
AAACTTATTAAATGTTACCATTGAAGGGTTTTCTTTAAATCGAAATAGGTTTTGTTTCCCTCTCCCAAAAACTATTCACTTTATACCTAATTTTCTGACATGTGTAAATAGCCGTTCAAGCTACCTTAAACCATTAAATCTCAGCATTGGAAAGGATGTTGATTTAAATTAGAATAGACAAATTTGATTGATTGTAATATATGTGTTAAAAGGTGGTCAACAATTATTGCTGTGTATCAGTTAATTTTGCCTGTTGAAATATTACAAAATTCCAGTTTTTGTCTTCCAATAAAATAGACATTTCTTTTTTACAAAAGTTATGCCACTTTTGTAAGTTGTGGCTGCAATAATTAATAGAATTAAAAAATGGTAATGTTATCACGAAAGTATAAAACAAAATACTGCATTTATCCTAAAAAGTGTGCACAATTTGTTTTCTCCATTTTAACTGCTATTATCAATCAACTTTCTATATATAGTACATAGGCCTATATGAACACTTACAGAAAAGTTTATCATTTAAGATTATCAAAAATCATAGTTTTGCCAAAATGAAGCATCTATATCTGAGCATCTGTATTGCATTTATCTTTCACTGATCTATAGTTTTGAATTTACTTTGTTGCAGAACAAGATCTTATCGACTTAATAACTACAATTTCAACAAGCTAGCTGAAATTTCCAAAGCATAAATGTACTATATCAATCATGTTTGAAAGAAGAAACAAAATCAAATTTAGCTGATATTCTCATAGCTTTATGCATTGACACAATTTTTGAAAGAAACAAAAATCAAGTCTAACTGAAATTCTCATTGATTTAATGCATTCTACATAATTTTGAAAGAAAAATGATCCCTCTGTTCATCAAATTAGCACGGAATCACTTCCATTTTGTCAAATTGGAAACTCTTTCACTTGTCTATTATCGTTATCAGAAAGCGTAATTGAGCATGATGTGAAAATAATTTATCCGCATCCATCGTATCTCGATTTATTTTTAGACGGGCCGGTACTCCAAGATGACAGTTTAATGAGCAGTTGCTTAAGTATCTTGCTCTCCATCATCGAGGTGAAGCCATCGATGTGATCTCTCTTTTTCCTGGGGTGTTTCAGGAATTTTAATGGTTCACGCTTGAGTTTCGTCACTAATGGATCTGTAAGCTTTGTGAATGTGTGAACATTTTACCTGACAATGATTTCTGTTCAATTTACTATTTTGCGTGTGCTATGACACAGCTGGTATTTCTACTTTTTGATGCTATCAAGATGTGATTCCTTTCTCAATGCTTTTAGGCCAAAAAAATTGTGTACCTTGTTCGAAGAAATTTTGAAGGTTAGATTTATTTGGTTAGATTCTTTTACTTTTGCACCTTGAGACAAATTTATAAAAGATACAATTTGAAAATAAGTAATTCATCTAATGTCGTTAAAACAATTTTTCTGCAAGAATTCTAGGGAAAAAAATCTTGAGTTTTGTTACAGAAATCTGTAAAATTAAAATAAGGGAGTTACCAACTAAAGGAAAAATTAACAAACTTTGGACAGATTTTGGGTCAGTTGGAAAAATGGGCAAACACAACCATAATTGTTAGGGTTTATACACAGGTGCGAAACATATTTGATGGAGTTTTTAAAGTTGTTGTTGTTGATGTTGTTGTTACTTGAAGAAAACATGATTCTATGGGTGGGTTTATTCTCGATTTGATTTTCAAGTCTGTTACCTTTCATCAACAATAAACCCACACTAAAGTTCTTTGGGTACAGACTATAGTTAGTTGATATATTCAATTTTTTTTACTTTATGCTGTTTTAAAGTATTTTCTCTTCATTTTGATTTGGAAGAGGCAAATTTAGAATGGACAAATATTGTACTCTAATGATTTTTAGTCTTGATAACATGTTAATAAATTCATGGGCTTTAAGAATTTCAGATTTTGGAAATGTATACTACAGAAACATTACTAAGTTAAACTTGATCCTCTTGATACGGTGCATGGTTGAAACTGACCACCTTACTGAAGACATACTACAGAAACATTAGCAAGTTAAATAACATGTATGTAAAATACAAAGCTCCAAGTGACCACCTGAGGCTGTCAATACCGGTATAGAGATGAATCCAAAATAAACAAGCCATTATGAAGTGATTCATAGGATCAATTGTAAGAAGATAAAGTGAATATCCCATCATGCATTGCTTCCTATGGGATTATTTGTATAGTAAGTTAGTTAGTGATGAAACATGCCTAAGATGGAAAATTACAACAATTTCCTTTGATTTAGGCTTATTTCTTCACTATTTACTCACATGATTCAGTAAACTTGCAATCCTGTAGGGAACAATGCAATGCATGATGGGATACACACAATATCTTCTCTGGGATCAATTTACTATGATGGAAAAACAAAACGTAATCGCAAACAGAATTGAGTTGCAAAGTGCGTAATTGAATAGATAACATAAACAAGGAGTTAGAAAGAAGCATCATGTTTTGTCTCTATTCAATATGCTGTATCAATATCTCAAAGCCTTTAAGGCCATTCAACAAAAATGATATATGTTTAACGTATCTCTGTACTTCTAAATTGCCGCCTTGATTTAACTTTTTTTAATGTAATGCTTTTTATATAATGAATTTTCAGATATAACTTCTGAAAATGTGTTTTAGAAATGCTAGATACATTTTATGAAATGATTAAGCCATTTTGATGTTGTGTTTAATGATTAAAAAAATTGAATTTTTATATGGATCGATTTTCAGCAACAACCCCCTTCTCTACATAATAATACAGAGAATTGGGTTGTTGCAACCCTCCCTTTAACTTTTATAGCAAAGCCCCCACACCCTTATATGGTACCAATAGATAGGTATTTGATCCCCTCTTTCCATTGACACCAAATCTGGAACATTGGCATTTGTATGGAAAAATCAAAATTTTCTAAAATATCATAGGAGTATCCATTTTTCATGGTTTTTATTTATTTATTTATTTTTAATTTTTTTTTGCTAAATAATGTAGAAAAGCACTAGTTTTACCTTAACACCAAGTTTTAAAGGTAGGTATTCCGATCTGGTGAAAAAATTAACATACTCTTTTTCCATATTTGAATGAAGGGTCATCACCTGTATAAAGCAATCGTAAAGTTTCATTCTCATATCTTGAGCCAAATTAATGCTACCGGAAAATATGTATCTGAGAGTGACCCGTAGAAACATAGGATATTTATTTTTCTATTAATTCAGCACTTTTTTTACCATATGTCTTCAACAAAGCATAATATAGGCGTGAAAATTTACAGAGAAAAATATGCGCTTTCATGTGGAATCAAAATCTCCAATTTGATTTTGTGAATGAAAGTGATCGGAACACACACCTTTAAATGAATATCTGCCATGAAGAAGGACAAAAGATACATTTTTGAAATCACAGAGTTAAACACCCCCCCCCCCCCCCCCACACACACACACACACACTCCTCAGTTCGTAGAATTACGGTTAAAGTAAGAAAGAAAAACATTAGCATCACACAGGTATGACTGCACCAGTATCTTTTGACAAACTTTATTATTATCAAAAAATGAGCTATTGAAACTGATAATTCTTCAGAATTTTTAAGATACGGGTTTTGTACAAGAAAGTAACATATATATTACCCTGATATGAAGACATGAAACGTAGTCTTGCATGATCTGCTGTAGTTATGTTAACATATTTGATCAGACTGTCATTCGAACATGTGTTGATATTTTTGCGAAGGATCCCAATGCGCGAAACTGACCTTAAAGGGGCATTTGACAATATCTGTAATAATGGCAACATGCAAAGTAAAACATAAATTCAAAGTATCACTATATTTAAATGTTCTTTCATTGCTTAATAATGTTGGCTAAATTTTGATTTGGTAGTAGATCCAATATAAAACTGAAATTTCATTCAATTTATCTGCTATTTATGATGTTTCAGCCATAAAATTTCACATGGGTAATGAGAAAAATATGAGGAATATTTTGGTACCAAAATCTCAGAAAGTTTAAAAAAATGCTGACCCAATCGGACAGGGCTCCTTTTAAGAGGATATAGCCTCCTATCTAATATCATAATGCAAACAGAAATGATCAATTTTGCCTCTTTTTTTTGAAATTTTACACAAGAATATCACAATATTTGGTAGTTGACTATTACTATATAGCAGATGGAATAATTCATCTCAGATACAATTTTGTAATTTTGCCCAACGCATCTTTAAAAACAAAATGTTTTAGTTGCGATACGCTTATAAGAGTTGTAATCCGTCCCGTCTTTGTTTTGCTTGCATAAATTGTTGCAGCTGGCGGGTGCATCGTGTTTCTTTAGCAAGCAAGATTTTGTTTCAAATCCTTCACTATTTTGCTAGATGGAGTGAAGTTGGAGGAAAAGATGATTTGTGATACATTGAAATTGAATCGCATGCATAAATTCACATTTTATGTACATTTACAAGAGATATAAACAGGCTGTTGTTATTTTAGATCTTTGGGAAAGCGCCATAAGAAATTTCATCATTTGTATTTTCAATATTGTGATTGTAAGAAAGACATGTTTTAAAGATGATACATGCTAAGAATAATACTTAAGAAGGGAGTTTAGATGTCAATTTTCTTCTGAAAGACATTGCTATAAATGTAACCTTGTACATATCAAAGGAGATATGAACTGTCATAAGATCACTTTATTCAAGTGTCAGGAAGGTATGGCTGTTAGAAATGTGAGATTACATAGTAAGAAAAGTATGATCTGAAGATATATTCAGCTTTTGGCACTCTTGGGGGAAAGGGTGATCAAAAATCATTAGGATTTATAAATGTTATAGAAGTGAATTTAAGTATTATGATGTATGATATGTGATATGAATAAAAGTGAAACTTGTCAATTACATTTATAGAGCTCAATTAAAGTCCAAGCAGGGGCGCCCCAGGTTAGGAAGGACATTGGCGGCCTCCTAAATTTGATAGAATCTTAAGGTTTGCTTAAAGGTACATGGTCCGATTTTTCAAATTTTAGTTTTCGCTGTCATAGGAAAGATCACCACTTAAGATGTTTCAATTTCAAATTTGATTCAAATCAGAACAACCGTTTTGATTTTATGAGCAATTTTGTATTTCCCATTAGCCTATTCTTTACTGTGTAAATAATATTATGGTTACCATAATATTAATAATTCTAACACATTTTCACTCATATCTCTGAAACGGGACATGTTTCAGCTGTAAAATTTTACATGGGTAATGAGAAAAATATGAGAAATATTTTGGTACCAAAATCTAAGAAAGTTTGAAAAATTGTTGACCCAATCGGACAGGGCTCCTTTTAATGTACAAGAAGCTCAACACAAATAACCTTCCAAAGTCAAACAATCCATCGTAAAGAATTTCATTTTTAGGTTAAAAAACTGCATAAAACACGTAAATGATTAAAACCATTTTTCTCATCACAATGAAATTGCTTTGTGGTTGAATAGCAAGGATCAGCTCCCTGAGTTTCTGTGTACTTTACACTGCCAGGATTCAAACTAGAGTCATTCTGCACTAAACGCATTAGTGGTTGAGCTAACTTGTCTGCTGTGTATGTAGACCCAACAACCTGTCCTTTGCAATGTCAATGCTGTTGGCAAGGATATAGTTCTGAGAAGACTTTGAAAGTAGTTTTGATAAAATACATAGTACTCATCATTTCACTCTTTCAAAGTTTGCCAATCCATGAGAGGACCCAATGACTCATTGGTGAATGTGTTACCTCAAGTATTTGCAGCACCGGGATAATTGATAGTCAGGGATAGCAACCAAACACATCCATTCTCCGTTTGCATTAATTGATTCTAAATTGGAGACCTGTCAAAGGGCAAATGTATCTTTTTTGCATACCAACTTAGCTGAGGACTAGTTTGATGCTCTGCACAAAAGGGCTGAATTATTAAAGGAGCATGGTCCGATTGCTTCAACTTTTTTTCGAACTTTTCGAGATTTTGGTACCAAAATATTGCTCCTATTTTTCTCACAACCCGTGTGAAATTTCACGGCTGAGTTATGTTCCGTTTCGGAGATATGTATGAAAATGTGTACACCTATGGTAACCATAACTGTAACATATAGGCGGCTCTGAAACACAAAATTGCCCATAAAATCAAAATGGTTTGACCGATTCATATGACATTGAAAACTAAATTTTGAAAAATCGGACAAAGCTCCTTTAAGGGTTTATTCTACTATGGCCTTAACATAATTGAATGTCAATAAAAAGTCACATTCAGGATTTCATAGTTGACACATTTAACATTATTTAAGGTACATTGGACAACATTTTGGAAGTTTATATGCAGGTGATTTTACACTCTGTTTTAAAGTAATAACCATCAAGTAGCAAATATTGAGAAAATTTTGACCAAACCTTCAGAAACGGTATGTGGCTATTCTCTAAACACGTGTACTGGTACAATGGATTAGGAAAGGTGCTCAGTTTCATAGGTAGAGCATTGCTTTTACTTCAAAAGATTACAGGTAAATCAAAAGAGATTTAAAGTTTCCATTGAATCTGCTAATAAAACAAATTTTCAGATCGTTGTCAACAACAATAATTAACAATGAAAGAAAATCTAAATATTTTAGTATATAGAGGTTGAATTTGACAATGAAACTTTGCATGCTTCCATTATACTGCTTACACTTAAAAAAATTTGTCCAACGCCCTTTTCATGTTTTCATTATCTTATATTTCTATAATAGTTCTTTAAAAATTAACTCTTATCATAGAAAAAAGAATAATTATTCTCCTGTAAATGGCAAGTGAGTTAACATTTTATGATTTAATAAAATCAAAGATAGGCTTCCTGAAAAAAAAAAAAATCATGATGTTAACCATGTCCTGTAATTTTTAAATTACAGGACATGGTTAACATCATGATTTTTTTTTGGGGGGGGGGAATTTAAAAATCCCCAATGTGACCTATAATATATACTGAAAAAGAAGAATGTTGAGTGTGCCCACTATAAAAAAATGCCAGAAGTAACTTCCAAGTTCAGCATGCACTATGTATGTGTAAGCTTATAAGAGAATGCCCAATAAATAATGAGAACTATAGATAGACAATTGATGTCACTTGAGTTACATTAAAGATCCGAACGTTTGATGTTTGATTGAACGCATCAAATTTTGTTGAGTTTTCTCTCTCTGAGTTGTAAACAAAAATACAAAATAGTTATAATAATTGACAATAAACTTATCTCAATATTTGATAACGAATATGCATTTATAGTACATACTAAAAGTGAGATGCACAGGCAATGCCTGCCTGACTTCTAGACCAATGCATAGTGTACTTACGACATCCTATGAATAACAATTCCTCTTCGCAGTCAAAGCTTTTTTATTACATTGCTACTCCATAAGTCATGCAACTCTTATTTGATATATCCATTGACAAGCTAGCTAAATTGGATTGGTGCAATTAAAGCTGCTGCATCACGTAATAACCATCTACCATCCATCACTGAATGAATGAATGAACTCAGTGAGTGGGTTGTCACTGAAACACTTCTCACTCGGGTATATCACATGTCATGGTTCAGCCAATCGGCATTGACAATCAACTAGACATTAGATAATGTGTGTTTGTCCTGCACTACCTTATTTTTGTCTTATTTTTGAAAACCTTTTTTTTTTAATCTGTACAAATTGTACTACACCAAGTTGTGAAAAAGAAGAATCTCCTCCCCCTCTATGCCCATGGTCATAATTGAGTTAAAACTGTTCAAAATATTGAAATTGCAACATTCACATTGTATTATTGCTTTGGCAATCATTTGTCGTCTCATGTTGATTATGATTTCTAAAAAATAAAACCAAAAGATTCTAGTGGACAAACAAAACAATTTATATTCTTTGGCCTAAACATCGGCTTGCAAACTTTGCCATATATATTTACTCTTTTGCCTGCATGTGCATTTCATGTTTTCAAGTCGTCGTCTGTCAAGATAAATTAAATTTGTCGGTGCTGTTTTCTTTCCCAATTTGTTGTCGTTTGAGTAGCAACTCATATTGAGCGATGGATGGATGGCATTGTGTAGCCATCATAATATGATTGCATTCAATATTAGATGTCATTTCAGATGGATTGAGGGGTTAGAGTTTTGTGTTGGCAGAAATTGACAAATTGTAGTCAAATTGAGTTGTTTTGTTTCCATGAATATGGTAAAATGATCTATAATGAGGAAATATGGAGTGGAAATTGAACACAATTTGACTGAACTAAGCCTAGTCTAGTTTCTGTGGAAAATACTATTACAGTATAATAAGCAAAGGGGGGAGGGACACCCCCATATATCGGTGGAAAGTGACTGCAGACCAATAGAACCCCTTTTTTATCGCTAACCTCATGACACCTAAATTACCCCGTCTTTCCACAACCTCTACACCCAATGTCTCATTTTTCCAAGTCTTACCACTTGATTTGCCGCTGAGATCGGCACATGCCCGTCACTTGTTCCCCCCACAGGATAATAAGTTATGAAACCCAACAAATGAAGCAATTTCAAAAGAAGATTGCAAAAAAACATACTAAATTGATTTTTGAAAATTGACTAGAATATTGAGATTTAACATATTTGTGGCCATTTACCATGAATCCTGGAATAAAGGGCAAAACAAATGTAATTTTTTTGCGCACGGCCAAATATAAATTATTTTTTAAAATTTTCGCGCTGCACTGTATTTTGTAACGTGTGTCAGTAAATACAAACCATTTTCACGGTATATTTATTTTTGCACTAGACGAGTTGAGCGCGAAAATAAACATAGCACAAAAATTAACACTTAAAAATATCAATGTAATGCTGATGCTATTACTTTACTTGTGATTTGTTGTGACTGTCACATATTCATGTTATTTCACTAAAATTTCATAACTATTTACCTAAATGTGTAATAATGATAAAAACCAAATACAGAGTGTTGGTTTTATGATAGTTTTATTGACATCAGCATATTATCATATGTTAGAAAAACACTTTTACAATGCAAATTTGAAATGTTTTGTTCATGTTGTTGTCTGGTTATGTTGTTTTATGTGAATAATTTTGTTATGTTTGAGTTTTGTATACATTTTAACCTCATTTGAAACTTTTTTCCAAAATTTAAATGATTTGCTTTGCAGTAAATACTGTAATACAAGAAATATTTGCTAGCAATTTAGTTTCGTTAATTTCGCTAATACCCAAAAATCGCAAAATTAATTTGCCGCTAATATTAATAATACACAATGATTTCAATGGCATGCTCATGCAATTAGTGAAATTAAAATGCTGCCAAAAAACCCAGATTGTGAAATTACCAATGTCTTTATTTTGATGATGTATGCTTTGTTTTGATTCTTGGGATAATTTTACTTATCTTTGAACTTTGTTTTTGTTGTTCTTGCAGGTCATCCGACAATGACAGGTCCCATGCCCAGAATGAACCATCCACGGCTCCCTATGAATCCAGTAAGTTTTGCAATACTTGGATTTTGGGTTTCCACCAGGAAGTCAATCTTTACCGAAATTTTAGCCCAAACACAGTTTTGCTTATAAAACGTAATAAGCGGTGACATAAGCTCCTGCAATTCATATACATAAAAGCGGGCAATATGAATTGTTGTTTGGGATGGGTGGTAGTGCGCATCCATTTCATGCCTATTTGTGTGCATCTTTATGCTTTATCAGTGCATTGTAGATTACATTTCAGTAAAGATTGATTTCCGGTTGGGAAACCCTAAATCCATGTATACAAGCCCCATGCCCAGAATGAACAATACACGGATTTCAACTTATTAAAAAAAAAAAAAAGAGAGAATAGAGATATGTTTATTTTATCAAATAGGTTCAAATAATTTCTAAAAAAGTAAATACTCATAACTCTCTTAATGGAAACTTTTTTGCAGATCAAATTATCAAGTGTGTTTGTTTGTTTTGTCAAATAAACAGAGACTATTATAAAAATAAAAAAAATCTTTTGGTTTGAGTTAAATTGACTTATAAATCATGAAACTAGTGCATGGTTTAATATAAACGGACAAAATAGATAACTTACAGACAGGGTTATGGGCAAGACTGAAATGTATCTCAAATTGCTCCTAGACATGTCTTGGTCATCGATATTGGCCAAGAAAATGGCCATAGAAACAATTTTAAAGATTCCACAATGTTTGTAATAGGTTTTTTAAATTTTGTTTTTCTGGAAATGATTGATTTCTGGATCTTCAAGTTTTGAATTAGTAAGGAAATAAAGAAGCAAACATGTAATTGTTGTGAACTATGCCTGATGCCCTTTTATCATGGGCGGGCAGTATACTATTTAGGTATATGGTGCACGATTTCACTTGGGCACCCGTATAGATTCAATCGTACACGGTAATTTGATGCTACCGGGTCACATAAGAGGGCACTATTAGAAGAAAAAAAACCCGAATAGCTCGCCGTGCCTATATAAGATGTAGCCATCGAATAGCGTATACCATATACTTCTATGTGATCGCAGCCTTAGTGTGTGAAAGACTTCAGATCAGCATTAGTTCCAAAAAAAAATTACAAGCAGTTTTATAAGTGTAAACTTTTTATTGACTCGCATATGGTAGATTGGGCATATCCTTTGAGGGTCTATGAATTTCAACAGCAAATGATAACATGGTTGTATTTGGTAATTAACAATGCCTTGTGAGATTGAGACTTGCATTTTGTCAATAGATATGTTGCAAAAATGGCAGGCTGTTCTTATGTACGCAAGAATGTACAGTAAAACTTCTTATGTTAATTTCTTTAAGGGGCGGCGCGGCTTCAAAACTCAACCAGTGGTTGTCTGCCGGTTCTGGGCGGTTGGTTATTGTTTATTCTGGTTGAACCGCCCAGAACCGGCAGGCAACCGCTGGTTGAGTTTTGAAGCGGCCCCCAATTTCATTTATATTTTATTGTTTTGAAATCATAACAGAATATTGATACAAAGACCAGGGGTCGATTTCAATGACTAAACAAACTAAACTTTGTATTGTTGTCTTGTTTCAGACATATGGCGGTATGAGGCCACCACCAAATAGCATTGGTCCTGGAGGCATTCCTATGTCAATGTAAGTACATAGAGAAGCTATCACAGTTTGGAAATTCAGTCTAAAGCTGCCTTTGACATTGATGTGAAAGGGATGTACATTTGGCAACTTTTACTGGCGTAAGGTTTCCTTTCAAAACAAACAATCTATTGCATTTAAGCGGTTTAAATTTGCCCATTTATACTTCGCAGGATTCATCACCCATTTCAGGTGATTTTTTTTTTTTTTTTTGCAAAAAAACATTAAAATTTACACCTCAGCGTCTTCATAACAGGTTTTTTTTTAATAAATAGATTTTAAAAAATTAAAAAACACATTTATTTCCCTATCGTGTTTTATAATTAGCAATATAAAACAAATTTGTTTCTTTTTGCCTAAGCATTTCAGTTATTTTTAACAATAAGCTTCAGGTTTGCCATTATTTTTCCTGGTTTTGGGTTACTCACAATCATGAATGTCAAAACCCTATTCCTCGTTTTATTGAACTTTCAAATGAAACATACACATGGTATTATTAAAGGGACTAGCCTAGATTCCACTTAGAATTAAAAACTTATGGAAATGCTTTAAATAAAGCTGAAAAGTGTAGTAAAATCCAAAAATGTACACAGAAATGGCTCAAATTGACAGCAAATTGATTTGCAATATATCTATATGTGATGGTGGTGTGACTATCCAGTGTTTTCTAAATCCTAAATTTGTACCTCAGTCTGGATTTACCAGATAAAAGATCAAATGAAGCTCTTGGATATAAGTTAATACATATCAAAAGAGAAACAATTTTATCAAAAATGATTTTGTTTACCCATCACAGGTGTAGAAAGAAGATCTTTTTAAGATTTAAAACTAGAAACACTTTTTCAACCACTTTTTGTCTCAGCAACAAAAAATACAGTTGGCAAATAATTTCATTTTTCTCCTCTGTTACACAAATGCAGTGGAAACTACTGGTAGGATATGTTAGTATAATCATGTACTATCGATACATGTGAAAAAAATATATAATCAGAAAATCAGCGGACAGGATCTAGGCCAGTCCCTTTAAGATTGACTGATCATCTTTCTGAAAATTGTTTACTTAATATTAGTATTTTAAGTTGGAACTACAGATGATGCAGGTAATATGGGGAGGAAAATATGTTACAAAAAAACAGCATGGGAAAATGGTATATCACAGCAAAATTTATTGAATAATTGACAATCACATTGTGTTCATAGTCTTCAATGAAATGTCAATCAAAATATTATATGGCTGCAGGAAATAGGAGGGAAAATGTTTATTAAATCTCAGATTTTCAGGGGAAAAAATTGTTATGAATGCTTGTAATATCTTTTGATAAAGGAAAATTTAATAGTTATGTGTGTGTTGATAGTAAAAAGGCCCTGGGTGTAGGGTTTTGTAACAGGCAGCATAGCTGTATTGTATAGAGCCTAACAAAAATTTTCTTATGTTGCCCTCGGTGACCAACATAAGATTTCAGAAAATCAGAATCTGCATGGTGTTTTTTTTCAGAACTACATTTAAAATTGGTTATGTTTATTATTTTTAATAGCTCTACTGAAAGAATTGAATTCTATTCAAACAAGTAAAACCTTTTTTGGGGGGAAAATCTGATTTTCCAGATTTTAAACTTCTTAAAAGCCTAATGCTTATAATGTAAGTTGCTGTGTTGTTGGTTTTTTTAATAGGATCTAAATTGGAGGGAGGCGATGGTTTAGGGGTAAATAAGTGGAAAATTATTATTATTTTTATTATTTCTTTCAGTGACAAGCACTGCTTTTCAAGCAGGCCCTCATTGTAAACATAGCAACAAAAAGTAATGGAACGACTGATATTTTAATATTTCATTTACGATCAACGTTAGAAATTTTTGTTTTGGCCAAAATTAGCTGCCTTGTAGCATGGCAGAGTAGTGAAAACAAAACTAAGTTATTCCTACAGATAAGATGACGACCAGGACCTGCGTCTTGCCCACATTCAATCCGCTTCTCAAAACACTACAATCTATTAGTTTTTAGTATGAAAATACCGTGAAAATGGGTCAGTTTTGAGTAGAGCTGATGAGCTCTGAGTAGAGTGTTATCTTTAGGATGACCATGTTGGATGAGGCTTGTTACTCTGTATTTAGGTCATCAGAATTAACTTAAGGCAGGAGTGTTAAACTAATATTTACTTTAACTATTTTAAAGGTAACAGTTTGAAAAGGCTTTTTAATGAGCTAAAGTTTGCATTAATTTTTCTTGTTTTGCCTACAGTTTGCAGAAATGGCATACATTTTACCTAAATCTAAATTGGCTAAGGATATGTAACTTAGATTTTGTTTAGTAAGAATCATTTTTGTGTTGCCTTTAGAGAGAAGCCTACTAGTCCAACTTTCTGTATGTGTAGTGGCTCTGGTGTGTATGTGTTTTAACACTTAAGTGCATAAGGGGGGTCCATATGGACCCATGATTTTGTTTTTCGTGTGAAGCGCAAAAACGCAACATAACCTAATAAAGCTGTTTTATGTAATTGTCAAGGTAGGGGTTGCGCTTGTTTTGATGCAAAAAAATTCAAATCGGTCTTGTCGTTTTTGAGATAATTAGCATAAACCGGTAAAATGATGGCGCTGTTCAAAATTTGTTTTGTCTCTAAAACCGAAACGAAACAACTTTTCTATACTTTTATTTCAGCAATGTATTTGTAATTATTATATGCTATTTTGAGCCAAATTTCATTGAAAAATTCCTTTTGGAAAGCAGATTTCCAATTTTTGGTTGGAAATTTTTCGTAATAAATGAAAATTTGACACGAATTAGGAATCTGGCCGCCATTTTAAAACGGAATGGATTTTTAATTTTTTTGTTTTTAATATGATTTGTATTGAGTTAGTGTATCACTGTGTACAGTTTCAAAGATAAATAATGTGGGGAACATTGTTTTTAAAGTGATCAAAATCATGGCTCCATATAGACCCCACCCCCCGTTATGCACTAACGGGATTCTAAAACACCTTATATGCACTTAAGTTTTAAGGTTTGTCTGTAACTTATGCAGACTTTGAATCTTTTGATTCTATAACAGATCATCATAGATTTGAGGAGAGATAAATATATTCTGTCCATGTGCTTTTTTTCATCCAAGTAGTTATTTCAGCATTTTCTTTTATTAATCTTGCTTATAAATGACTAAGATGCGTGAATTATTTACGATTGAAATTTTTTTCATATCACAAAATGTTTGAAAGCATATTTGACCCTATCTGTGAATAAGTTACATTTTCAAGTAGCCTGTTGAATTAGTCAGCTAATAGCCATGAATCCATTATAACCACACACGACATCTGCATATGGTGTGGATTTCGGGCTCATCATTTGTGAAGGGAGGAAAGTTAGATGGTAATCCAAGGAGCCTGAAAAGTAAACGTGATGCACTGTGAAGGGCTTTTAGGTGATATTCAAGCCTTGCAATATAGGAGAGATTATGGTTGTATTGTGCAACAGGATAGGGTGAATGAGATACTGGGGAGTATCGGTAGGGCTTTTAGGGTCAATGTTTATGTTTTTAGTGGGTATGATATGGTACTGCTAGTTACCAGAAATGTAATGATATACAAAAACCAAGCATAAATGGGTTAGAATATGATTAAGGAATGAGTATATCACATGAAACCTAACAAACAATATGAAAAACTTTTGTATCCTACAGCAGGTAATATTGATTAATGGACACCTGGACAGTGCCATGCCACCAAAGATTTTACAGGAAAATCCTTTCTGATTGAATTGAATTTTTTGAAGTAGTGGTTTAATGGTAAAGAATATTGTAAACATTTTTAAAACACAATGTTTAACATTTTTAAAACACAACTCCACTCTTTCTCTCTTTTTTCTTTTTCAGGGCTGGTCCAGGTGGACCACCAGGGGGACCAGGGGGGCCAGGTGCAAGGGGTCCATGGAATCCAAACACATCAACGGTAAGTGCACAGCAACAATGAGTGAGGTCATGGGTGGTCCAGATAGGCCACAGGGGCTGTGGGCACCAGGCGGCCAGGTGCAAGAGGCCCATGGAAACTAAGCGCTTGCAACGGTAAGTGCTCAGGAAGAGCAAAGAGGGAAGGTATGGAATTGAACAAGTTTTATCAGGCGCTATTTTAAAGCAATTCTGTAATAATGGTCTTCTCTAATTCTTTGCATTTGTGGTCTCTGCTAATATTGAATGTATTGTAGGCAGAGCAGATGCGTTGTGTCTAGAGAGTGGTTTATGATTATTATACAGACATATACTGGTTTAATTTGAGGGCAATGGTACAAAATGTCTGCCCAAGACTTGAGACTGTCAGATTACCGTCGGGCAACAGTTAGTTCATGGTTTTCACTCATCGAGGACAGATATTTTGTACCATTGCTTGAATAAGCAGTCAACACATGTTTTATATAAGTATTTCTCACATGATATCAAAGGCGACTTGAAAAGTAATACATTCTTACATAGCGAGACCAGACAGAATTGTCAACTACTCCTGAAGTTCTCATAAAAGTTCCCATTTACCATGAAGATAACGTCATTTCAGCGGTTAATTGGAACTTTTTATGAGAAAAAAGGGGACACAGTTTATGTCTATGATCTAATTTCATCCAAACCAATTGACTGGAATATTTTTGTAGACTATTATAACTCAGTATTACTGTATATACCAGTGAAATTTTCTTACGAAGCGATAAGGGGCCACTTCAAATTTCAACCCTCGGTTGCCTATCGGTTTTGGGCAGTTCTGGGCGGTTCAAACGGGATAAACAATAGCCAACCGCCCAGAACCGGCAGACAACAGCCGCCCCGGCTGAGTTTTGAAGTGACCCCTAACTATGATGAGTTTGGAACAATGAATTGAAAAAATGATGAATGGCACTCGTACTATTTTGGCCAAAATGGAACGGAGTTATTGTACATCTTGGACGTATTTCACTAAGCTTGAGTTATGGTAAAGTTTCGCAAATCAACTGCTCTATTTTTGAAGCTACCAAGGATCTTGTGTTTCTTTTTATCATGAGCATTATAATGAAGTTTCATTATCTAACGATGCACTGTAGTGTAATTTTTTAAATACTGTATGTATGTTGATTGAAATTAAGATAAGAACTTCTTTTTTTTCTTGAAACTTTTTTCCTTCCTGGATTCCATCTGACGAATAGATAAATTATTCACAGGCATCACCCGGCAGTTATCCTGTAAGTTGATTGGTCCATGGGAATCTGGAATTTGTATTTACGTTGCACAATTATTTCTGTAGATAATGTGAAGTAGCGCAAAATAATTGTCTGTTTTGTGGGAGCTGAAATCGCCAGTAGTGATTTGCTAGTTATTTCATATCATGGGAATTTGTAATGTATTTGTTGCCTTGATTGTAATTCAATTCAGAAATATAGAAATTTGTAATATTTTTACATTTTTAGGGGCACGTAATGGTGATAGGTTTTAGTAGACATGTTTCTATATTCATTTGCGTGTGCTGATAGTTTTGTATATTGTTGCATGTTTTATATTGGAAAACTTTCTGTCAACGCTTTTGAAAACACAAGACTTTGTTGTCAACAAATTTAAGGAGCTTTTCAATGTAATTTGTCACTATATTTCCTTTGCCATTATGAGCTGGATATTTTCATCTGCTCAACATCTCTTAGTTGGTTTAGAATGAAAATATTAAAGTAAAACTGAAATTTGCATCTTTCAGAGGTTCAAACTCATAACATCTACATAATGGTATCTCCAAGTTTTAATTGAAACCAAAATGTTGTTCAATGAAGCTTCTTGATGATTCCAAGGAGCAATGCTCAAAATGTTCAACTACTGTCCCCACAGTACTAGTATTGCATCATAGCTCTAATGATTTGATTGTAACACATTTCAATTATCACTAGATATCAGGCATGATCATCTTCAGGTTTTTGTCTCAATTCAGGCAAAAATGCTTGGATCTTCACTGTACAAAAGTATTGGGAAATTCACATTTTCAGGCCAAATTACAAAAAGCCATAACCATCCCTGAGATATATAATAGTATAACAAAAATTAGCATCAAATAATCTGGTTTTATAAGAAATTTTCGTACAAATCATATCCCTAAATTTCAAGTAGTTGATGTTTTTAGACAAGCCTCTCAAATCTCATCCAAATAGAATGATTTCCAAGTAGTTAATATGCTTATGTGTTTTTGATAAGCTATATTTCAGATCCATTGATTATTGGATGGGAATGAAAATGAAGGGGCTCACATTTCAGCAAATTTTGAGCCCTTTTCATTCCCACGATACATCAGAATCAGAATCCCAATAATCAATGGATATGCTATATAGCCCATGGTGAGGTCAGATTCTTTAAAGTATGATTGTGGGAACGGTTCAAAATAATCATATTATGGATTTTAGCATGTATATTTCTGTAGCATGATTGTAAAATATAAGTCTGGTATTTGTGTTAGTTACTGGTTTTAAAATCATATTTGTAGTAGTTTATTGAAGTCATCATCTTTAAGGAGCTGTTTCAAAACTCAACCGGCGGTTATCTGCCAGTTTGGGGCGATTGGCGATTGTTTATTCCTGTTGAACCGCCCAGAACCAGCAGGCAACTGTCGGTTGAGTTTTGAAACGGCCCCTAAGACAAAACAAATTGAGCGATTACCTTGTTGAAATGGTCATAGTACTTTCCCCTTTCTGCTGCAGCCAGCGTTTGACTTCCAAAATTCACCACACATTTCTCAAATGATATGATCCAAGTATGATCTTCAAAGATACCAGCATTAAAAAGTCCTTATTAATGATGGAAGTATTATACAAAATGACTAGACAATGGTCGCTTATAAAGTAGATTACATACATCTTCACGTTTACGGACAGATTCTTGTTGAAGAAGTAGGTTGTTTCTTCTCTTAGAATATCTCAAGTATCTCCTTGTATGGTGTGCGGATGATTTCAGTATGTGAAAATTAATCAATGACAGAGTAACGGGCAATCTTCTGAAAATGACCATGCACATTAGGCAGCTTGTTTTATTGTTGAAAACACAATTTTAAAAAGAACTATTGTAGGGCCGTTCTTTTTCAATATGTCACAAACGTCACAAAACGTTTCATTATTCTTACTTGATATTGAGCAGGTTTACAATTTTGGTTATCATTGTAACTGGTTTAGCTTAACTTGACCTTCCAACATTAGACAACAGATTTGTATTCTGCTTTTAAGATTTAACCCAGTAACTCAAACAAGTTTGGGTGTAATTCAAAGTGCTATTCGTATGATTTTGCTCAAGCATGTTGAAATTTATCTATTATTATCGGCTGCATTTACTGATGTTTGGTATAAAGAATATTTATAAGATGAGTTAAGATAAGATCATTTTATCATTTTTGCAATTCATGATCCACTTTTCATTCTCTAGGTCACCTCTATCAAAATTGAGGTGTTTAAGCTTAAAAACATATTATACTGGTGTATGTTACAATATCCAACCGTTCTTTCAAATGTGCTTGTATTTTTGAGAAAAGAGGGCAACGACAGTTATTACAACACAGAAGCCTATGCAATTTGTTAAAATGCTGGAAAGGTTGTAACTTGAAAACGAATGGTCAGAATCAGGTGAAATTTTCAGAATACATTTATGTTGTACTCTTTTAATTTAGCTATAAAAGAGATGATGTTTTTGTCACATCAAAATCATGAATTGCACCTGCAACATTATAAAACCATTGAAAGAAACTGATTTCATGTTCAAGTTCATTAAAATTACATGCAACGATTTGCGACGTTTGGGACCATATTCCAAAGAATGGCCTGTAGTTTATTGTCATTTTGAGTTCTTTGAAAGTTCAGTGTAGATTGTGGGATGTATAGATGGATAAAAAGTTTAAGGTATTTCTGCATGTCTAAGGTACTTTGTGAATTTGTTTAAAAAAATGCTATACTTTCATCAAATTATATATAACTTTTGTTCAAAATATTCTAGATAGAAACATTTGATGTAGCCTGCAGGAATGCTCATGTCTGCTTATTAAAATTGAACACTCAGCAACTTGTTATGTTAAGCTGAATTTATACTGAGCGCTTCTGCAATTCCAATAATTTTCACTGAAAACTCGAACTTGAATGCAAACGGATCTTGGCAACAGACTACAACTTATAAATGTCTGCGATATATTGACAAGGTAGATATATACATTGAAAAAAGGTTTTGGCAGGATTTCAACAAATGGTTAAAAAATTAAAACCTAAACAACTAGTTGACACAGCTTTGAATAAGCTGTTTCTGAAGAAGAAGGGATTGTCAACTGCTATTTTCACCAGCATGTTTGAGACCAAATGTGACCTTTTAAAGCTTGTAATTTTAGCATATTCAATATTGGCAAATCAGAAAATGATTTTGCCAACAAAATAATGTCATATAGAAATCATCATTCCTTCTGTTCTCTTCTGTTGTCTGACTTTTCTTTGTTTGTTTCTTTCATTGCAGGGTCCGCCGGGGGGAGGGGGGCCTCCCGGTACTCCTATCATGCCTAGTCCACAAGGTAAGTCGCTTGTATTACAGTGGAACCTCGTTAACACAAAATCACTGGGGCCAAAGAGTTTAGTTTGGGTTATCAGGATTTTGTGTTATCCAACTGATTTCACACAGGAAATCAATGTTTGGGACCCAACAAACATTTTGTATTATCAGGGTTTTTGTGTTAACAAGGTTCCACCGTATTTGCATCTGCATGGCAAAGAAAGGGTGATCCTGTCAACTCAAGATGTTTGATAAGTCTGTGACCTGAGGTAGAAGGACATAAGGCCAAAAAAAAAATTGTTATGTTGCCCTCAGCGACCGACCCTATTCAAACATTTAAAAAAATATATATTAGGGTCGGGAAAGCACCCAATTTTGCTCAGATTGGGTGTTTTTTGAGAAAATATTTTGAAAATAGTGGATAATGCACCCAAATTTGATACTTTTTAACAAAATAATTTAAAAAAAAACAAAAAAATTCTGACCGACCGACTAAATTTTCCAGAAATCCCACTTGAGGGCAACAAAACAATTTATTTTTTTTGGCCTAAGCTATGTCAGTTTTGTTAATATGTTATGTAGTTAAACTTCAATTGATGATTATTTAGAAAGTTTCAAGTAAATGTATGCTATTTTGCAGAAAATTAATACTTTCCTGTTAGAGGTTTCTAAAGTTATAAGATTTAAGCATAAAAAATGGAAAAAATAACCATTATACAATACCAAGAATGTCCACAATCACCTCTCCTTTGACATTTTTGAAATCTGCCGCCCAGTTGTTTCATGTTATTGAAATGAGTAAACTTGTGTTTAACTAGCGCTCCGGGAGATTTTTTATCGCATGCAAATTAAATTTTGTTGTTTCCTTCAAAGTTAAAAATTCAACTTGCAGAAATCAATAACTGGCAAGTTTTACGTTTCTGCTCAATAAAAATAAAAGCAGATATCTACTTTAATCTTTCCATATAATCATCAGTCAACTTGGACTGCATATAACATTGCCTATCTGGGCCCAAATTCATGAAATCCTCCTTACTCTAGTTGGCTGCTAACTTTTGTTCTACATTTCATACTTTGACAGGTAGACAAAGAGTTAGCAGCCAACTAGAGTAAGCAGGGTTCCATGAATCCGGGCCCTGGTACCTAAGGTCACAAACTTATTGGAAACCCTGGATTAGTATAAATATGTCTTGTTCTAGTCATTGAATCTGTAGAGACACTGATTCGGTGGAACTTTGAAAGGATCAGGTTTTTGTGAGCAACTACCATAAAAATAAACTCAATCAATCAATCTCCGCAATATCGCAGGTTTGTTTTAATCAGATGGCACATGAGAAATATGATTGTATTTCTAAAATACCTTTACTGCCCATTCCTAGCAATGACAACAGCTGAGGTCTGATTATTTGGTATGATTTTTGCAAAATGGGACCAATGAGAATCGTTCTAAGAAAGCCTTCCCCTGATAGCGAAATTTAGATTGCCTTTCATCTAATGAACTGCTCTGATTTAAGTACAGTTGCTCACAAAATTGTCCTTCCATGATCAGATCTTCATGGACAGAATCCAATGGTAGTGTACAAATACAACATGGTATAGAGAAGTAGTGAATATTACTGATCCCGAGGTGTTGAATGCATGTGACTACTTCCCGACGCGAACACGATGCGAAGCGGAGGGAAGTAGTCACACGCATCCAACACCCGAGGGATCAGGAATTTTCAATACTTCTCGAATACACCTTGTTAAATTTGTTTTACTATACCTCATAAATTTTTTCACTGAATAGTTAACATATCAAAAAAAAAACCACCCAGAAATGTCTATTCTTCTTGGTCACTGTGTGAATTTCCAATTGATAAGTGGTATGATTACGGGTATGCGTTTTTCAATTTTTTCCCTGGGTGGGCATTGCGCACTCTTGGGGAAAGTAGGCAAATTACTGTCATGCGCATCAGGTTCAACTTACCAATTGTATATTGATGTTTCCTGTTAAATATTTATGAGGTATAGTAATCAGTGCTATATACTTGGCAGGTGGGTGAGCTCAGTGGAGCCTTCCTGTGCACCTCAAGTGCTTTATGGAAGCTTCATTTGCAGATAGCCATAAGGCTGCGATCACATAGAAGTATACGGTATTTGCTATGCGCTCCCGGGGGAGGCACTCATGCTGTTGAAATTGACAGGAATTATCCTCATCACTAAACACATGAATACTCCCGAGGAGTGTATAGCAAGTAACGTACACCGTATACCAATGTGTATACTTCTGTGTGATCGCAGCCTAATAGTCCCCTTATAGCTTCAAGAAAGTGGTTATAAAACTCTTGCTAATTCAAAAAGATGTCTCTGAGGGACTGAAAATGTTTTCAAAGAATGATGAAAAAAACTCAAACGGTTTGTGCAATAGATTAGTTAAAAGTTTCATGTCCAGAGTGTCATATTGGGCAAAGAATAGACAAATTTGGTGCTCTGGGACAACATTTAGCGATGATCGCTAACCCCTGTTATGATTGTTTACTTCAAAAATGATTGCTAAATTTTTAAAAAATACTCAATACTCACTATTAAGCTATCATTTTTGAAGTTAGTGTTCAAAACAGGATTAACGACCATTGCTAAACGTTAGTGAAATCGGTCCCTGGTGTAATTATCCTTAAGACTTTGAACCTGGGGTCATATTAATTGAACCCAGAAATGAAACTCTGAACTAAGTCCATGCTGCCGTACCTGGGTAAAACCAAGTACTGATTAATGTCCAATACTGATTTCTAAATGGTAAACAGTTATTATTGTGGTGACAATATATTCCTTTGGCCTTGGTAGGGACGCATGAACTTGGTTCACTATTCAATTGCTATTGGATCCTGGCAATAGCAATTGCATACTAAAATGTAACAATGCATTAGTGATAACTGTATAGCATAACACTTACTAATACTTATATAAGGCATCTAAAGGACCACTTCAAAACCCAACCAGCAACTTGTTCTGGCCAGTTGCTATTGTTCTGAACAATGGCAACCACCAAGAACCTACAGTTCCGGGTGGTCAGTTGCCGGTTGGGTTTTGAAGTCTCTAAGGCTTGGCGTCCAAAGACATTCACTCGATCGAGTGACATTCGCTCACCCTACCATGAAAACTTCGCTCCAACTGGAAGCGACATTCACTTAACAAATTTCACGACATTCGCTACACTTCAGATTGAATTGCAGCGAAGATTGCTCCGAATATTCTTGGGTTTGTTTATTCAATAATCATACCACAACAAAATGCGCGAGTGACATTCGCTTCCATCGATTGAAGCGATGTTCGCTCAATGAGAGCGACATTCACTCTCCGTTTACGCGAATAAAAAGAGCAAATGTCACTCCGCCGAGCGAATGTCTTTGGACGCCAAGCCTAAGACTGAATAGAATTGTTTTGTATGTAATGCATCTAATTTAATACCCTATTACCCTATTCCAAGAAAACCACAACTCCATGAGCTCCCCTTTATATTATATCAAAATATAACTGTATCTTAATAATATCAGCTATTAAGATCAATTGTGACACTATGAATGGGATATTGCCTTAGACATGCTTCTCGGTGATTTGATAACATATTTAGGGATTGGTTAAATTCTGTAAGTATGAATTGCAAAAGGGGAGCTAATGGAGATGGGCTTTCTGGGACTAGTGTATTCATTTGAAGGGCATTTTCCACTGGGAGGTTTGGAGTTGAGTTGAAAACTTTTTAGAATTTTGTAAAATACTCCTTTTTTTTAGTTTGTGGTTGTAACCATTCCTTGTAATGGCGATATTAGCCAAACAAGGGTTGTGATGAACCCCTTTGATGGGATATTTAGAACAGGGTGTTAGCTTTGTTATTTCACTAACAGATTATTTTGAGATGGCAATTTCATATTAATTGGATTCCAAACAATGGACAAAACAGATTTCTTCTTGTTTCCCTCTTGGACAATGACAGTTGGCGCATTAAACATACAAATTGGAATCCAGGGAGCCTTTGGTGGGAGATGTAATCAGTATTATATATCAGGGGTGTGAGAGTTCCTCTTTTCAGCTGATTTCCTCGTTTTTGAAATTTTTCATGTGTTAAAATTTTAGCTTTTTCATTGTTTTTCAGCCCGTTTTTGACCTTTTCCCCAACTTTACGACGCTTTTCCTCATTTTTGTCAACTGGCCTCTCACTTCTCTGATAAATACGATGAGTCAATATCAAAATTATTTTAGGCTCTGAAATAGGGGCCTCGTTGAGACATAGTGACAGGGGGATTATGTTATGGCACATACGAATTTAAAATATAGCAAAATATTGTATTAAATTGATCGGGGTCATTTGATGTAGATATTTTACAGATCAAGTGCAGTTTAGGTGCAACTCACAAATCTAGTATAAATTGTAAAATTTACAGCATTGACACGCTTTACTGTAAATGCCAATATTTTCGCGCTCAGTAATTTTCGCGCACGGCTAATTTTGGACCATTTTGCGCATTTTTATTTTCGCGCACGTGAACATTGGGCTAGTATGAATTTCTTTTCAACAAATACACATTAATTTCCGCGTTACATTTATTTTCGCGCTTTTTTCATTTTGCGCGAAAAGCACGAAAATAAATGTAGCGCGAAAAATACCACTTATACAGTATTCTATCAGATAACTAGAGTTTGGACCTGGTGTACATAGAAAAATCTTTGTTTTAACAAAATATTTTATGAAAAAAATGTTCATAGTTAACCCACTGTAATGGGGCCTTCGGAGTCGATCTTACAATTTGACATCGGGCAATATAAAGTCTTTACACGCCCCTCTATATGTGACCGTCCATTCTAAAACAGGCATAAATGCATGTTATTGTCTGTCCAAAATTTGTCAGGGAGTAAAATGTATAACTGAGATTAACACATTTCAAGATCAGTAAGCCCTATATTTTCTGTTTGTCCTCAAAATATACAGATATATTTCATAATTCTGATCACTTTCTTTATATGAAACTTTGCTGGTGTTTTGAAGTAAGCACAAAGATTGTGAATCTGTCAAAAAATAAATTTGGGTAAATTACGACTTTCACACATATTTTCACCTGTAGGGCAAAAATGAAGTTTGCTGCATTTACGGCTCGTTTGAAATGGATGGTGTCATATATTGTTTCAATTAATAGTATGAAAAGTTGCTAGACGTTGAGCAAAGTGTATAGATGGATTCTGAACAGTCCTATATGCAAAGCAATTAATGCACTACAAAAATATGTACATGTATCCTGCTGCTAAATTAACAAAATAACTGGCTGACACTATCTAGCAAACTAACTTAAGGCGGTGTCACACATCACCGTATTGAGCCAAAAGGTATGAATAACGTACAAATTTCTGGCTAAACAGTGGCGAGAGATTATATACGGTGAAAAAATCCATACAATCAACGTATTGACTGACGAACATGAAACGAATAGACCGTACGATGACCGTACGACTTGCGGATAAGAAGCGGACAAGTTGCTCGTCTCACTGAACAACGCCGAATGAGAACCGGACGAGTGCCGTACTAAACGAATAAATTAAGTATGAGGAACGAGCAAAATGAATTAGAAACGTATGAGACAATCGCCAAGGTATATCCCCACTTGAAAATAATACCTCTTCACACTTTTCGGTTCGCAAGTTTCATTATAATATTTCTCTTGTACTGAGAGTTTTGACCTTGCTCAAAACAACACAACGTACTTAACGTATTCAAAACGCATTTCCACTGGATTGAACATGTTTCTACCGAATGCATAATGAACATCACCGTACATTCAAAACAGTGTACGTTGTTCGTACGTTTTCATCTATACGGTGATGTGTGACACCGCCTTTAGGTATGACATGAACATGAATGGATGTTGAATCTATGTGAAATATGTTTAGACTACTAACAAAATAATGCAAAAATGGAACAAGTGAAATGGCACAATAACACTGCACTAACTAATATCCCAGAGTCCTACTTCATTCATTGTCTAAATCATAGTTTCAAAATGATTTCATTGCATCAGTTAGGAAGTGATACAAACTTAAATGAAACTTTGTTGTAATTATGTATATAGCATTTTAAAATGAAACTAAAGTTATAGTTAAGCTTGATTATCTTACTTTTGACATCTGTATGTCTTATCACTGGTAAAGGGTTAACATTTGCTCGTAGCTTCTGCATTCTTTGATGGATTATAAGCAAGCTTGGGTCATAGGTCCAACATGGTAACCTTCATTTGTTAATGAGGTCACAGGTCATATATTAAGGTCAAAGGTCATGAGGTCATATTGTAAAATTGTCAAATAAGCTTTAAGTTGAAAATTTGTATGTCTGATTGGAACCAAACTTGGTTTATGAATATAATGTGGTAACTTTCATTTTGATGTGGTCAAAGGTCACAAACTAAGGTCAAAAGTCATATGGGTAAGTGAGAATGTCAAACCAGAGAGATCTTGTGGTTCCGAGAACCTGTATTTTTAATCTTGAAATAATAATGGTTTACTTTACCAAATTCGGAAATTAAAAAAAAGTAACTCAAAACCCTCTCCGCCACCCTCATCCTCCGCTTTCGAATCATATATTTATTGGAAACTAACCCAACGCTGCATTTTGATGACTAAAAACCAATGCTGCATGCATTGCAATGCACAAGATAATTCACCGGTCTGGCCTCATTGTCTTTACACAGGCACCCCACAAAGCATTGCAACAGAGCGGAGAAACTCCAGAGGAGGGAGAGGTGTGTGGGATTGTATTGTATGTAGGCGTATATAGATTGATTAGGGCATTATGGGATAGGGTATGAAGCACTTTTTACCAGGCTGTATCAGAAATTGTAGGTTATTAGAATAGGTTTCAATATTCTTAAGGTGACTAGCAGATTTGTCTTTGAAAAAAATGGTGTTTAGGTTTGCTGTTTTATAACTCATTGATTACAAAATTATTCTGTAAGAATCAAAGTAATTATCATTATTAAATCCTCAGGGGTATCTAAGGGTTATTACTGCCATGCGCTCAACGAAGGTGTATCAAAGCAATTAAGACAGTTTTTGTGGCCTTTACCAGACCCGCAGTGTGGTGTTCAAAACAAAAGATAAAGATAGTCTAAGAACTTAAATTATTATGCTAACAGCTCTTTGGATAACTGTGTTGCAACCAACATGATTAATGGGTTGCAACTAAACTGTGCTTGGACTGCTAGTTACTAAAACTCTTCTTAAAGAGATTGCCCATTATCCCAATTATTACATTGTGTCAAAATGTTGAAACCTCCGTAAAATTAGAGTATCACATTATAATACACAACTTAATTATTATTGTTTTTGTCACACATCAGTAGGTAGAGATATAATGTAGAAATAAAGTCTGTAGTTTTGAAATATTCTTCCATGTAGTGTACTGACTTAATTCTTTAATTTTCTAACAGGTTACTTGACAACGTTCTACATAGTGTCAAAATGTTGAAGCCTTAGTAAGATTAGTGTGTCACATTATAATACACAATGCAACTATTATCGTTTTTGTCACACGTTAGTAGGTAGAGATATAATGTAGAAGCGATGTCTGTAGTTTTGAAATATTCTTCCATGTAGTATACTGACTTAATTCTTTAATATTCTAGTAGGTTTCTTGAAAATGTCATATATGTAGTTACAAACTATTATAAATAATTGTATTACTTGTATAAAATGTTGTTTACTGACTTAATTCTATACTTTTCTAACAGGTTTCTTGAAAACATTTTACCTAGTGTTAAAATATTATAAACAACTGAACAACTCTTCTAAAAATGTTATGGAAAGTGCTTGCTCACTAGATTTATTAAAGTCGGTATCATAATTCTTTAGACGATGTCACGTGACTGATTTAGGTTAATATCAATGATTTTGTTTTATTTTGCTTTAGATTCAACCAACTCTGGAGATAATATGTACACAATGATGAAACCTGTACCAGGGCCTGGGATGGGACCAGGGGTAAGTATGGTGGCAATTAGCAATTTATTGTTTAACTGATTATTTATACCCATAGATTGAGAGCTCTAGGAGAGATACCGGACTCATGCCATTATTATCCTGGTGTGGGATCAAATTTAGTATATAGGAGTGTTTGCCGATTAATGAAATGATTGAAGATCTAAATTTGAAATAAACTTGATGCCGGATGAAAAAAAATTATGTTATTATTATAATATTTAAGTGTTTACAAGAATTTGCGCCTAATTGTACAGGGTGTCCAAAAATTACCTGCATATTTTTAAATGTTAATATTAACTTCAACACCAAGATTCGTATTACAGCTCTAGACATAATGTATTGATAGAGGAGACTTGTAGAATTATTTTGGTACCAAACATTATACAATCACTAACCTTCTGGAATAGCAAGAAGCTCTGAAAGTTCAAAGTGGTTGAGCCACTGTACCATTCACTGTTGACACTCTTCTGTCACTTCACCATGACGACATGATGCCTCATACAGTTTAACAGTTTAGAATGGCTCTATCAATTAACATTTTCATGAAGACTCATATCGCTCAAGACAAAGAAACCCTGGCCTTTTCACTCTCATGAATTAGTCCGCCCGATTACTTTTTGGGGTTATCTGAAAGACAGTACATCTCAACACCCTGGACTATTTCTGACCTGAAACAAACCATCACCAATAAAAACAGGAAGATCGTCCAGACCTTTGTCGTTAGAGTCAAAGAATATTGAAATATGCAAGGAGACCATTTAGAATATTATCTAGAACATATTCTGAAATACTAGGAAGCTTGTGCTTGATTAAAAAAATGAGATAATTGAATATGTTCCTGTGAGTGTACCTTTGAATGTTTGTTAAGGGGTAATGCTGTTGTGTACCATTTAAAGATGAGCATAATGCTATAGTTACAGCTTTTACAGTGTATTAACATTGTAAAAGCTGTTTCGCTGAATTGCTCATTAAGATATTCATGAATGATTTTCTTGTCTTCAAACATTGATCCCTCCCCTACATGTGAGTCCCGCATTTATTTTTCTTCTTAGTATGAAAGTGGGCTCTTTACGTTTGATGACATTTACATTAAAAATTGATTTTGAAAAATGGTAATTGTATCATGTTTGGTACCAAAATAATTCTACAAGTCTCCTTTATCAATACATATGTCTGTAGTTGCAATGCGAATCCTGGTTTTAAAGTTATAAGCATTTAAAAATGTGCAGTTAATTTTTGGACACCCTGTATGTCATCTTATTTCACTTTAACAAGTTCATCAGATGACAAAACACAAGAAGTCAGCTTGGTAACATCCATATTGTACCGCCATGGTATAACACTGCTCTTAAGAAGATTTTATAGCACTAGTTCTATTGATAGGCCTAATTGAATACTTGAAATTAATTCATGTTAGTTGCAGTATCCCTGCCTCTCATTTAAAAATTTATGCATTTTTGTTATATGATCACGAAAAAAACCTGTTTTTTCAATATTTATTTTTCAAAGCTTGAGCACATTGCAAAAGGTACATTGGTAACTTAAAATACTGTGGATAAAGCAGCTAAGTCAGATCAAATGAAATGTTAGATTGAGTTTGTTGATTTTGATTGAATGTTTGTGTGCTTTGTTGCAGAGCTTTCCAATGGGTTCAGGACCAGATGGGCCCATACCAATGGGAGGCGCAGACATTCCCCCCGTCATGAACGGTAAGTACAGATAACTTTCCAATGGTTCAGAACCAGATGGGCTCGTACCGATTGGAGGCCAAGACATCCCACCCCCACGGCCCATGCTGATAGCAATGTATATTAATGAAGTGGATGCAGGAGTATGATTATTATCATTATTAATTAAAAGCACTACCATAAGATGTTACCAATAGGGTGTGCCCCTATCACCCATGACTTTAATTTTTTTTACTGAATTGGTATGTTTTTAGTAGATATTGAAACCGTCCAAATGATTTAACCCAAATTTGCACACTTTTTCATTTATGACAATTTGTTGAATTAAATCAGGATCCCAAATTTAATTCAACATGGGATCCCAAATTTAATTCAACATGGGATCCCAAATTTAATTCAACATGTGTTAGTATAGGAAAGAACATGAGTGCACTATTTGCTTAAAAATCTTAAAATACTGCTTTTTTACTTTTATTCCATATTTGGTAACAACTTATACTTATTGTTGTGACTAACCATTTTTCAGGTGATATGGATGGCATGCCCAAAAATTCGCCAGCTAGTAATCCGACGGGGCCAGGCACGCCGAGGGAAGACAATGGGGACATGTCAGGACAGTTGTTTCCACCCTTCCCAGACAATGTAAATGTAAGTTACCAAAGTTTGTTTTAACACTTTTGTCGTTGGATTTAGGTCTCTGACGCGCGCATACATTTTCAAGGTTGTTTTGTTCGCGTCTACGTGCAAGAATCTGAGTATGCGTTAACAAATTAAATCCAACAACAATAAATATTACAGTACAACCTCTTTAATCCAAACCCCTCTGTTATCCGGCTAAATAATTTCCAAAGAAATCTTAATTTTCTCTTATCCATTTTTTTTTCTTATCCAGCCATTGTTTGTCATGTATGGATAAAAGAGGTAGCACTCTAGACTCTACTGTTAAAAATATGAACCGATCAGACTCTGTTACGAGCTCCATAGCATATCCATTGTATTCTACAACATTGTGAACTAGTGTTTTTAAGTTGTGGAAGAGATTAGCAATGATTAATTAGGAATGACTAAGACCAAGATACTGTGTTTTAATATTTTTTTGTACATGAATCATTCATATCCTGTTTTTGGGACTAATTTTGTTGCACAATCACACAGACAAACACTGAACATAAGTTTATATGAATATTCATCAAGATTGGTTCATTATAATGATTCGAAACATACGGACTAATTTACTTCTGCGCATGGTCATACTTGTTTATGTGTGTTGATCGCCTGATTACTGTATATTTCCAAGGTTTATAGAGTATGAGTTTACAGAGTATAATGTTTGTTTTTCTATTGCAGGACCAGCAAGAATCAGCAGCGATACTTAAGATCAAAGAAACAATGCAGGAAGAAGCAAAAAGATTTGAAAAAGACACTCCAGGGTCAGATCATCAGTCGGACTACTTCATGCAATAATACTGCACACCCCATACAGACATACAGCCAATCTGAACAACACTGACTCATTGTATACAGAGAGTAATATATAGATTTTGGGGATTTTACATATGACCTCATTTTTTGAGCAGGTCAATGACCCCATGATGTTGAAAATGAGAAATTTTTAAAATGTGACCTGGAGTATTTTTGGTATAAAACACACAGAATAGGTCAGCTGCCGTATTTTGCAGATGTATTCATGGTGAGAGTTGTGCCGCTGATTGTTGAGATTTTGACTACCCCCAGTTTTGTTTTCACTTTGATATTTCCATGGCAACTGATCAAGAGGAATGTTCTACCCATAATACATTCACTATCATCTACTGGGCTGTATTCACCTTTGGGGTCAGTAGTGTGAGAGTGATATGCACAATCTGGAATAATATGCAGAGAAACTTCAAAAGTGGCCACCAGCTCTATTCAACGTTTTCAAGTCATTCAAAATACGCCCTTGAAGAAACAAAGGATGCACATGAAGTGGAGTATTTTTGGTTTCAGTACCAATTTTTCTGTTTGCATAATGGTGTGCTATTTTGTTTTTACTTAGTCAACCCAGGCTAGAAGAGTTGTACCTGTGTAGTTTATATGCCAAACCAAAGAAGATAATCAAGTTCTTCCCATCATGCATTTCTTTCTATGGGGATTGTTTGTATATGAAGTTCTTTTCCTATACAAATAATCCCATGGTAAGAAATGCATGATGGGAAGAACTTGATTATCTTCTTTGATACCAAACTTCCGTTAGTAAAGGCAACATGGTGTAGTACACATGTAAAAGGTAAAGAAAAGGTATCAGAAAAATACAAATTGAAGGCTGCGAATTAAAATCATTCATTGTCATCGTAATGTAATAGTTGAAAATATATGTTCATGAAATTCAGCCTTAATTTGACATCTTATTTGTGATAAATGATGAAACAACAACAAAGTTATTCCAGCTAGAATTGCCAGGGTTGTGTAGAACAACTTGTGAAGTGTTACAATACACCAGCACAAAGTGAAAGCTTACATTCTTGTGACCTATGTGACATTTTCAGAGCATGTATAAAAAATTTTACATGGGCAATGTAGGTTGTAAATTTGCAGCCTTTTCTGAGTGGTTTTTCAATACTTTTTCAGTACCCTTTATATCTGTGGTGAATCAAGGCCTTGTGGGCTATGGTTAGAGATGTATATCATAGGCATCCCATCATGCACTGCTTTCTATCCATATATGTAATTGTTTGTAGGAAGTAATGTGAACAGGTAGTTACATATTGAAATATCCCTTTATTAAAGTTGATTGTTGTAAACTTGCATTTTGGGCATATTTCATCACTAACTATTTCAATACTAACACTTCCATTAGAAGCAATGCATGATGTGAGGCACAAATTATTTTCTCTTGTTAAGATAATTCCAAGTTTTGATAACCGTACGTGTATTCATTTTATTAAGCGTACCAAAGTTATTTGGGTTGATGCAAAATTCATAAATTGCAACTTCACAAAAGTCTTAAATTCTCAGCCTTGATTCCCCATTTAGACTCACAAAACACATTGCTTCTGTGCTAATGTTTAGAAGTTCAAATGTCCAAGGTTTTGCCATAATTATGTCGTAAACTGCAAGACACTCTTTAGAAGTTAAATGATATGGCAACTGTATTTACACATTTTATTTTGTAACATTTTCCAGTACAGCATAAGATATAATAGTAAAAGATATGGACCAATAGAAAACGGACGCAATTAATTTGTTTATGTCTTCAGGTCTCAGCAAAAACTCATCAATCTTTTGTATTGTGAATCAGACAATATGGAGAGTATGTTATTTTTATTTTATTTTTTTTTTGAGGCATTTAGCATTGGATTTGTGGGCGCCTGACATCTTGATGAAATCTCATTCAGGAGCAGATGGTGGATAATGGCCAGTCTGGAGATCTCTTATACTCTCATCTTCCAATACAGAGTTCCACCACATCTGTATGTGTAAATGTACAAACTAGATGACTTATGGATCCTGGGTATCATTGAGATAACTCATCATGCCATATTGGCAAAGCGGGGTGCAGTATTCCCCAATGACCATATTGTTTCTTGCATTTTGTATAAATTATTCAAGTTTTGTTATTGTTTTACTTCAAAAGTAGATTCAACTTGTTTTGTTGATGTATTTAAGATTTCATTATTGTAGGTATAATTGAAAGCAAAACACAGGGTGTTATGTTTAAGTTCTTAAGATACTGAAATGACCAAAGGAATCTTTCAGGGGATAGATATTTGACAAGTTAAATTTAAGAGTATAGTGGTAAAAGCGAGTTACACCATACAAACTTACAGGAAGTCATCATGATGAGTTATATTCGTCAAGTCCTCATGGAAGTTCCAGTAAGTTGCAGTGGCAAGTTTAATAATAAAAAAAGTTAGCCTCATGAAGTTAGACAAATCCCGTTGGTAAGTTATAAATATATATTAAGATTAAGGCGAGTATTCAATTAAGCTTATAACTTGCCACAGGGCTTTATAAAAAGATTCTGTGGATCGGATCATGTTGTAACTTACCCTGAAGACGTGCAAGAATATAACTCATTACAGGGATTTTGCATTATATGTGTAACTCGCCTTTTAACTCATTTCTCTTGTCTTTTTTTTACCTGTCCCCATGTGTGAATTGTGTTCCTATATACACAATTATAGTCTATGATGGCAATGTATCTTTCCAACAGTTCTATTTATAGAGGTACAGAATGCATTTGCATTAGGAGGAATCTTGCACAATAATAGAGAGGTTGCGAAAATAGCGTTAAGGTACATGTAAACGTAAAGTCTTTTATTATTCATGAGAATACTCATGAATAACAATAGATTTGGAGCTGTTTTAGGTTAATGTTTACCTTAACGCTATTTTCGTAACCTCTCTATTGTCAGAATTATTTTATTTACTGGTACAAATTTTTGTGCAAGATTACGTCTCTTGTATGCAGACCCGTCTTCACCATCCCCACAATCCCTTTCAGCATTTTATTTATTGATATGATATGCAGCTGGTTACCAAGGAACCAATTCCCATTTTGGATCAAACTTGTTATCAATTTGATCTTAACAGCCAATCAGCTGTTTTTCATAAATTTGAAAATTAAATTCAATAATAATATATAAGCACTGCCATTGGTGACTTAGTAGATAAAATAATGATAGTAATTATGCTGGTGAGACTGACCATATTTATTAATTTATTATTAATTCAAACGTCTTATGACAATAGAGTTAGTTTTAATATTTCCTGAAATGTTTTCACATCTATAATTTGTTATTTAATATGGGTTTCCCAAGATGTTAATTCAAACATTCATATAATGTACAGCCAATCAGGATGCAAACGTTTAAAGTAAACAAAGGACGTGTTCACACTGAGAAATTTAGTCATGACTATATTCTCCCTCGTGAGCCACTCATTACCAAATTCTCAGTGTGAATGCAATTTTAGAAAGTGTCTTGCTCGTGACCAAAAGTGACCCGCAACTAGTTTTAATGCGCAAGTCGTGTCCCAGTGTGAACGCAACTGATAAGTTGTCTCGCTCTAGAGCCACTCACGAGCGAGAATATAGTCATGACCAAATTATGTGTGAACACGCCCAAAGAGAATTGAAAAATGCACAATTCACTTACTGTTCTGCATTTCGCACGCTGACTTAAGCTGATTTCAGAGTGTCTCTCATGATGGTCGTACGACCAGCGTGACGTCAACAATTTCAAGTGCGCAAAGTTTACCTTGTCTCATCTGGAAAATTTTGCGACAAGCCTATATATGGATAAACTTGCCATAATGGTCGCAACGATACATTGTTTTGAGTTGGAATAGATTTAGCTTTTCTCACCACAGACTATTGCAGCAATATGCAAATGTGTCGTTCTACATGACGACAATTCAAAATTTCAAATGCTTGGTCGTCTGCCGCAGTGGCAGCTACTCGGAAACCACGCAGACCAAAAGTTAGTCTGGCACATTCAACGGTCACATTGGTTTTGTCCAGTGATGATTCATTTGTTTTGACAATGGAAGAGGCTAAGTCATTCTTCACAAAATATGCACTGTTTTTTGTATAACTCTATAAATTTGCTACCCATTTCCTCGAGAAATGTGATATTATCTGTACACTTGCATTAAATACTGATTGTTGTCCAAGATACCTAGCCCGTACAGGCCTTGTGTATTAGATGCATCCTAACCACCATACATACACTGATTTCATCTCATTTTAGTTGTGAAAAATTTGCTGTCCATTTCCTCGAGAAATGTGATATTATCTGTACACTTGCATTAAATTCTGATTGTTGTCCAAGATACCTAGCCCGTACAGGCCTTGTGTATTAGATGCATCCTAACCACCATACATACACTGATTTCATCTCATTTTAGTTGTAAAATGAAAAGTACATTTCATTATGTGAGTGCAAGAAAGTCAAATCTGCAATGGCTGCCATATGTTATATTTATTCAACACCTTGTCAGTCGAAATGCAAAATCCTCAAAATTTGAGTCTCAAGACACTATAGTGTGTAGTATAAATTTATGAAAAGTGACAACTATGGCACTTGATATCTTTCATGCATTTACATTACGATTTGTTAAATTGGTATTACATAATGTCTTAACTTTCCAGTTACACAACGCATTTAGAATATTTGATGCAATCAATCATGAAATGAGTCATTCATCGATACCCGAGGTATTTTTGTGAAACCAAAGTTGGTACCCCCATTCATACACACCATAAAGTCATCTTCAGTCATCATTTAGATTAAGTCAATGTATTACCCTATTGTTTCTAATAGACGCCCATGGGCGGAGACATTTCTTGAAGGGTGGGCTGGGCGATTATTAGAGACCAATTTTCAACCTCAAAATTCGCACAAAATCGCTAAGTAAGCTTAACATGGCCCCCAATAACCCGGAAGTACTGACAATTTTTCATTATTTCCGGGATCGCGACCTCATTGGTACCATTTCCTATTACTAGCGATTGTTGGTTAAAGCTTAATGATGCATGAAAATGCTACAAAATTGAATGTTTTTTAACACTTCTCTTTGAAATTTTTTAGGGTGGGTGTTTAATAGAGACTGGGCGTCTATTAGAAACAATACGGTAATTACTTGTAATGTTACCACAAAGTCATCTTGAGTTTTGCAGCTTTAAAGGTTTTATCTTGTCAAATGGCAAATTTATATACTTTGATCAACACCAAATAGGCGGGCCTCTTCACATCGTGAATTTATACAGCTAACCGCGTGCGTAGTTGTACACAGCACAACTGGAGGAGACGCAACGCGCTTTGCACATGTGACTCGCGCATAAGTATCTACCGCGCACATGTAACTGGGATTACGTTTACTTGCGGATGAAGAAAAGCCTCATAATTCCCGCCTATTAAGTGTTGATCAAAGTTTAGCAAGCTTGAGTGCATCAGGTTAACAGATGACACGTGTGAATTAAGCAAATCATAAATATTGTGTCTTTTTAGCTGACTCATTTGTAAAGAAAGGCATTGAACAAGTTTGCAAGATTACAAAAATAATAACTCTAAACCTTATTTAATACTGCTGTGTGTGAACGGTAAATATGAATTATTCTTAGTCATTAAGAGGAATAATAAAGAACGATTGACTATCTATTATGAGACAATATATGCGTTTAGCATTGAACACTGTGGAGCCGCACGTTGGAAATCACGGCGCAATTTAAACATACGCATACATCAGATGCGTACTGCTCTTCTTGATTTGGAATATTTGATGTTTTTAACAGGGGTGCACGCATTTCATATTCTGATGTCTATTAATGACTTCATTCTTGATTTAAAATGGCTCAAATTTGTGACTAAGAATAAGAATAAAAGATAATATTTATTGTTTTTCCTGTCATCTATCATCTCATAATGGATGGGCGTACACTTTATTTTTGTAATGGACTCCCATCCATTATGAGATATGGGACGATACATGAGAGGCAAAACAATGAATCTTATCTTTGATTCCCTAAATCAAATACTTCTTGTCATACAAAGAATAATGTAACAATGACTTCTTCCAAGAACATTTTTGTATTTTTTTGAATAGAGTTATAGCTTAGGTCATCACTGATTCTAAACTTGACATGTCTCGCATAAACAAGTTGCAAGTATTCAAACATGTTAAATATCATAAAGGCAGGAGCATGTAATTATTTTGTTCAATTGTTTGGTGATTTGTCCAGTTTTAGGCAGTTTACTTGGACAGATGTTTTGTGTAAAAAAAAAAGGATATCAGGGTAATACACATAATTCCATTATGTGGTCATGACATAAAGACAATTTCTTATACCACGTATATACCAAATTTCATGAGACAAGGTTTTATAGTTTTGTAGATATACCGATGCCTTTTAGGGGTCAAAGTCCCAATTTTGAATTATAAACATTTGGTTGTCATTGCAAAGGTAGTCAAAACATTGAATTTATAATTTTTGTTAATAAAAATATTGATTTTAATAGAATCTTGTGGATGCAAGATGAAATATCTCAAAAGTCATTAATTTTTTGTTGAGGGACCTGTTTAACTTCAACATAAAGCATTTCTTTTTTATGTTGCTATCTTTACTTAAACCAGAAATGCAAATATGACATGGAAACTTTTGAGAACTAGAATGTTTACCAAATCATAACTTGGCTTGGCCCGGCCCTAAACCTCCATTTTCCTGTATGCAAGGCTGAATTATGATTGGACAAACTGACAACATAATTTTGTACATAATCAGTGACTTGGGTAACTTATGGGTATTTATATCTCTTCTTTCTTTCTTCATTTTGGTGTTTTGGGGAAAATTGCGTGCCAAGAGAAAGTTTAACAAATGGAAATATCTGATCTGAGCAACAAAACTGAGCATGGAAGATAGCTATCTTTGGCTGGATGGTTTCATTTATTCAAGTCATTTCAGTAAATTTGAAGGTACAGACACAAGTTAAAGAGTGTTCTGAACAAGCTTTTATCATGGAAGACAATCTCAATATGTGATTTTCTACTACAAATGTCCAGCTATGTCAGCATTTTTTTTTGGGGGGGGGGTAGAGGATAAAATACAATTAAAGTTTTGTTCTGATGAATTTGAGATTTTTACAGATCGAGATGTTCATGCCTTTCTTCAACCCCTTGCAGAATATCAGATTTCATCTCAACTTCAGATGACAAAATAGAAAGGTAACATTTTCTAGTTGTTGAATTGGAAAAGTGTAAAATGGAAAGTTTAACACTAGTTTTAACAGTTTTATGCATTTTAACATGTCATGCTTCAAAGAATCGTAACTCCACTTTCGGTTGTTGTATCAACAACTTTCAATTTCAAGCGTAAGACACATTCTATTTGAATCTGCAATAAAAATAAAATTGATCAGTGGTTGACGTTACTGGGGGTTTGCGGTGGACCGTCACATATACAGGGTGTGTCAACAGTAAAGAGCCATTATGTCATTATAAAAATGCTTCAAATATTTTGTGTGACATGGTCTTACAAGTGTGGTAATCAATCTATTAAAATAGCTCTTTTCATTGACAAGTTAAAAATCATTAGCATCTATAGTGTCATGGTTTTCCAGGCATTCTGAACATGTGAACTTCAGTCTTGGTTATAAGGTTGATGACATGTGCTTGCAAATCCAGGTCATTGGGGTGTATGGTATGAATCAGTGTGAAGCATTCAATTTATGGTGCATATATTTATTTTGTTCTGTAATCCTAAAAACAATTTTGTAAAGACAAAAAAAAAATGATTTTTGACTCACTCCAAACAACTTTAACCAATTTCTTTGTATTTTTGGATTTGTTTATTTTGAACGAATCTGATTAGATGTACATACGCATTGTTTAAGTGTACAGATGCCTCATAAGTGTACAATGTAGATATACGGTAAGAAATGAATGAACATTTGATATACCCATACATTTTTTGGTGAAATTATGAGTAGATGTCAAGGGTGAGATATATACAAGTTTTCTCCCGTCAAATTTTACAAAAACGACGAGGTGGAAATTTTTGGAGGTGAATATTTGAGAAAGCTTTTATACCCTTTATATTGAGAAAAAAGGGAAATTCTAGTGTATAATATTTGTAAGAGGCGCAAATGAGATGAGAGAGTAAAAATGAAATTTGTGTCCTCAATTTTATTTATCACAATGGTAATTCTGTATGTAGAGAAGATCAATATTGTGTTTGCTAATGTTCTGTGTATGTTGTTGAATAATTCTCCTTTTTAGCTTCTAGATACGTTTGTTTGAAGCCGAGTCATTACTGGGGAATTTATTAATGGGAAGCATGTTCCAAAACTCTTGCTATGATATGTACATCCACATGCAGCGGTCATTATATATACATTGTTACCTTTAAATGACGAGAAAAATCTTTCCTTTGTCTTCGACCTGATTTTACTTTGACCTATGCATTTTGACATTTTGGTGTACCATACTACCAATTGCATAGTGTTTTTAGTTAACCGGCAGTGGATAAAAGTTATTACTTCTGCTAAACACAGTGATATATAGCACAAAATTTGTAACAAAAACTATTTCCCTTTTCTAATTATCATTTCAAGGCTGAAATAATCTGCTCATAATGATGACATCTCAACAAGACTTTGGGGCATGCTTCCCAGCTATGATGAGAGGGCTCTTTTGTGCCCTCTTTATAAATGAAAGTATGTAACAGGGACTATGTCTCTAGATACCTCACTTTATCATGTGTATTCCAAGAAAGTTGTATTTGCTATAGCTGCCAAATGTTATATTTATATAACACCTTGTCGTCAGAATTCAAATAATCCTCACAATTTTCCCCCAATATGGCAGTGGTTTTTGAAATGGTTCTTTGTGGTGTCACCTCAAGAACCATTTCAAGAGCCACTGACTCAAAATTGGATACTTTCGGAATAAAAATGAAAGTTTCAGTTTCATGAAATTTTACTGAAAATATCTTGTTTTCAAGAAATGTTGTCCTGTATAAAGAATATGAAAAGTGTTTTTTTCCAAAAAAAAATTTAGACTTCAGGGACTTGTATAGTGTGTAATATCAGTTAATGACAAGTGGCAGCTATTGCATTTTTGACTTTGTTGCATACACATGACGACTTATGACAAATAAAGGTTGCTCAGTCTGATTTTCAAAACGGAATTTTTGTCAATGTCCGTTGTACCAGAATGCAGGGCTGGAAGTTAGCACTGCCAAACAGCCATTGGCTGATGATTTTGGCATCAGGCGGGTATAAATGTTACCTACCTGACTGGCAGGATTTTTTTTGCATATATTGATACTTAATACCATCTTTAATGATCTTTTTATCTGGTGTTTTGTTTACACTCTCCAATAAAATTTGTGTTTGGCCTAATATAAAATTATCAAATTTATACTCCCTGAGAAAGAGACCTTCGTAAAATTGTATACAGGGGAATGATGGCTTAACTTGATTAGCCCACGGCTGAACTCTGAACAATGGTTAGATACTGAAATTCCTGATTTCAAAGAGGGTCAGACTGGGCTTCTTTCAGAGGTTTTGCTGGCAGGCTTTGTTGGGGCAAAATGAGTGTATATGGAATGGCTGCTATTTCTCTTCCAAGGCAGCAAAATGAAAATGCTGTCACATATTTTTAAAAATAAACAGACTAGTCGTTGGATAGAATGCAGCCATTTTAGATGCAGTGTTTTGTGCTAACACAGCCTATATATTTAAGTGAGACCAATTTTCTGTTTCTTTTATCAGATAGTGTGTAGGTTAGACTGATACTGTATGTATTTTGCTATTGTAAGTATTATTGTACAATCAAACAACTGTGACGAAGACTACACACATATCACCTGCCATAGTTGGTGCTAGTCTCCTACTCATACTGAGGTGGAAATTGTGTAATATTATTGTAATAAGGAGCCATCTTAGCTATGTGTTGGAGACTAGTGACATCTTTGATGGGTTAATAAACAATGTCATTTTTTTTTTGTTACCTGCCCTTAATTAATTTATTTTTTGTTGTTGCATAAAATCACTCTAAATGTGCAGGATTAATCAGTCACATGTTTTTCTCCGCAATCTCTACCAAGTACAATCTATCCTTAAAAATGGTACAGTCCATATCATACAGCAAAACTATGGGTTGGAATGTACTATTTTACAATTCTAGGGGTTGACAGTTTGTTTTCAATACCCATTTCAGTTCTTGATCTCCTTCATGTTGTATGTTCTGTACAGCTACTAACCACCCCTTGGTGTTATTCACTGTAAATACACACGGTGTCCAGAAACCAGTGGTTTGACAGGGTACAGCTGGACACCCATTTGTTCAGACAGTTTTCAAAGTCTGCAACACTTTGTAGTTTTCAAAAAAAAAATCCTTTTGCTCTTTTTAAGACCAAATAGCATCTTTCTTAGTCCTGAGGTTGTACAATGTGATGCATATATTTATAAAACAGTAGCACCTAATGAGTTGATGTGGTTGTCCAAGTGTACAGAGCTATAGGCATATATCAAAATTTATTGGATAATGTAAGCAGAAATCCAAGGTGTTAGGGCTCCATTGTTTATTAAGGCCAAAGAAAAAAAGAACTCGTGTCTCAGCTAGGTTCCTATGCGCAATAGGTTAAAAATTCGAATTTTACGGCATTTCTTCTTTTTTTTTTTTTTCTTACATCGAGAGGAAAAAAATTCGGCCGCAAAAAAGTGACCTAAAAACGTAATAAAAAAAAGATTTCCGCGTGCGCATAGCCTTTTTGACTAAAAAAAACGTGTAGCACTTAGGGTTTTGGGCACAAGGAACCTGAGACAGAGTTCTTTTTTTTTTTTTGGCCTAATGCAACCTGTACTCTGGATTTTTGTTTATATTGACCATTATTTTTTTATTTTGCCTATAAACATGTCATCTGGGGGTTGAACATGACCTTTATATTGAATTGAATCTTTTCTAGATTTGTGTTTTTGCGTGCACATTCTACGTCAAGATACCCCGATTTGTAATTAAAATTAGATGCGGGTTTTTGAAGAATCTCTAATAAATTAGAGTCCTTCCTTGTTCAGCTGTCTTATTTATTGCAATTGTGTGCATTTTTACAAAGAAATTTGTTACTAAATATAGACACATGACTTAATTGTAGTCACTTGTAGGTGTTGTGATATATGCAATAAAAGGATATAATCTAGAATCGTTAAGAAATTTTATACACAAATTATTCAAGGTGCGTAAAAGTTTGATGTCGCAGTATTTTGTAATTGCAGTATTTTTTATTCAATTTGAGAATTTGATTTCTGTAAGATTATTAGAATTTGTTTTCTGGGTTCTTGGTGAAAAGAAAAATGTGAGAAGCTAAACCTGTATCTGTATTCAAATTATTATTCTGCAAAAACTGCAAAAAAGCAACTTGTTTTCATTTTGATGATTTAATGGTCTGAATTGGTGTGAAATGTGATAGATCTGTGATTTATTGTTTTGGAATCCAACATTTTTGTACGATTATTATTATTTTATGACAAAATTTGTAAAAATGCTCACAATTGCTTTATGCTAATTTTTACGTGATAGTTATACCATTATAAGTTGTGTGTCCACCTTTGTAAGTAAAAGTAGGATGAGGCTATCCTATACTAGATACATAAACAATCTCATCTCAAAGGGTGCATATGACCAACTCATTTACATAATGCACAAACTTTAGTACCGAGTACTCTTGGGGTATTTAATTTAACACTACTGGTATCTTGCAATGCAAAGTTCATTTTAGATGATGAGATTGAGTGTGTGTTTATGTCATTCACATGAGTAGATGAGTTTTTCTCCTGTCCTTTGTAGAGGATACACAAGTCATGTCAATAACAAAATAAAAAAAATGAAGAACAAACAAAGATTTTGTCTAGTGTATTTGTTTATTATATAGTAACTAAAAGTGTCAGACTAGATTTTTTTTGGCAAAACTGCATCAGTAGACCATAAGAAGTTCAAAAACAATGGTTTAAAAAAAATGTCAGCACGCTCTATGTAAATTCGTTACTGTTTTCATAAGTAAAGAAGAAACAGGTATGTTCTGACAAGTGTTGTCTTTCGATGTACGAGTCCCATTTATTATTATTATTACACAAGCATTTATATAGCACCCCACAAAGAATGGAGCACTTTACAAAAATATTAATACAGTACAGAAAAGCAATAAAAGACACAGAAAACAGTAAATAAATTATGGGAACAATTTAGTTTTCAGCTGCCGCTTGAACATAGGCAAGGACTGAGCTTCACGCAAACACATAGGAAGGTCATTCCAAAGTAAAGCTGCTGCAATAGCAAAGCTCACATCACCGGCACGTTTTAATGATCTAGAAACAATGAGCTGGGTTTGGTCTGAGGAAGACCCAGTCTATGCCTATATTCAGTTGGATCAGTATTATGAAGGTGCATAAGAACAGATAGGTAGCTAGGAGCCATATCATTTAAAGCTTTGTAGACATACATGATTTTAAATGTGATTCGCTGTCTCACAGGCAGCCAAGAAAGTTCACTCAGCAATTCCGTAGAGGACTGGTCTCGTCCGCAAGCCATGACTAAACACGCAGTCTTGGTCTGAAGGCGTTGAAGATCCGCTTAGCGTGGCTCAAAATGAAGAGAATTTGCACTGGCATGCATCAGAACTAATGAAGCGGCGTATACGCTAGATGTTATGTATATGACAATTTACAGTTACAAATAGCATTGATCTGCAAGTTCATTGTGAGAGAATCGTCAAATGTTACGCCAAGATTCTTTATTGATGTTGATCATTGGATGGACAATTCAGAGCGACAGAACACAGTCTTATCCTGGTTTAAACGAAGTGTGTTTTGAATCATCCATGTATTGATGACATCAATACAAGAAGATAATCTGGCAAGAGCACGATCACAATCACCCTCAGGTCTAGGGTCAAATTCAGTATACAGTTGTATATTGTCTGCATAAGCACGAATGATGTTTCCTACAGGGGAGGTGTATAGTATAAATCCATGTGGACCAATGATTGAGCCCTGTGGCAGAGAGTAACCCATCACATTATTATTTGATAACTCCCCCTAAATCAACACTTTCGTAACACAATCTTTCAGGTAGGTGGAAAACCATGAATATACTGTGTTTGATACCAAACCTAGATTCAAGTCTGCCAAACTACATGTCATTATTGGCGGTGTCAAAGGCAGAGCCCACATATCAAGAGGAACAATGAGGACAGCTTTATTTTTGTATGAATTTTTCATGTAAAACTTCCTGCATTTTGATGAAAATCCTACATCAATTGAATCTGTGTGTTGTTTTCTTTTGTATTTTATAGTATCTTCTGCCGAATTTCTCCTGCCATGCAAATCTATGCCATTAAAATTTTCATTCAGGAATTAAAAACTTCCCAGTAACTGACATTGTTGACCAAGCAGGCCCTCATGATACACACAGTAGTTGCAAATGTAATCTAAATTGTGCAGTAACAAGGAGTAGCAAGCCTGTAGCTGCTTTGGGGTGATGGGATGGATGCTCTAGGGGCTGCAGTTATGGCATCACACCCCTCAGTAAAAAAAAGACTAAGACAGTTCACAGAACAATCCTAAAACTCAACAAACCATCCTGAACTGAATTTTAGATGAAAATTTGCAAAAGATAAAGGGACATTGTTGGCATGTACATCAATGAACACCCAGCTCTAGTGGATCTTCCCCCAATACTGCCACTGCCCTTAATTTGTATCATTGCACTGCTAAAAATCAATATATTGATACTGGGATACATTGAAACGAGAAGCCAAATATTAAACCACTATCAGGCCGAAAACATACTCGGCCTCCAAACAAAATTTTCGCTACCAAACATTTAGTCATGACGTCAAAATGACGAGTGACTCCAAACAAAATAACTTCAACACCGAGTTGAGACCTAATAAAATTTCGCGCTAGATTGCACATGCTATTGAATTGTCATATACATTGGACCAAATGTTTGCTACCCGTTCATACTTTAAGTTCGATGGCAAATATTTGGTGACGTCACGACCAAATGTTTTGTAGGAAAAAATTTGTTTGGAGGCCGAGTATGATTTCGCCTGAGTCAGTTGCTTCTCATATGATTGAAATATTTAATAGATAAATCAAAACGTCTGCTAGGGTGACACATGTCTTCCACATCGTATATGATAGACACCCTTTATTTTCAGATCTTGTAATTGTGGCATCTGAGTTAAGATTATATCTACTATTTCAGGTGTTGCTGGTTTCTCATCTATATCTAAGCTCACTAAATTAGGCACAGCTGATATAAACACACGAAAAGATTCCTGACTAAAAATAAAATCTCCTGCGAGTCGCAATGTTTTAAGTTGAGTCCATACCCTTTTTGTAGCTATAAATCTGCTAATATCTTGCGGTTCCAGTACATGAAATGGACTCCTTCCATATGGTCGGCGACGCTGTGTTGTGTAATTCAGACAAAAAGAAGTAAGGTGATCAGTGCAGATTTCGCATAAAATGTGATCTAAAGTAACACCATGGTTGACAACAGAGGAGCAGTTCTCAAATTCCAATTCCTTGATGTTTTTATTCGCTGCCAAGGCGACCATTCCTGGTTTTCCTATTTCTACAAAATCAAGATACAGGCTTTTTAAGTGCATACATTTTGAGATGATTTCTAGAATTTTGTCAGATTCTTTGACCACTTTTGATCGCCAGCTCCACGGAAAACGTACCGATAATCGTTCTAGTTTTGGACAGTATTCTGGAAGTAACTTTACAATATCGTATGATTGGTTTAGACACACAGACACGGTCTTGAGGCACGGGCTTGAATATTTCATGAGCATATCCACAAAACAATCAAATCGCCATTTGTATTTTGCATTAGATTCGCTGATATCCATTCTTGTCCATAAAGACTGGTTTTGGGTTAAAATCGTCCGCCATTCTGAGCAAACCCTGCAGTAATGTAGAAACAAGATGTTTTGTACTTAAACTATATAGACCTAGCTCAAAACGTTAATATTTAATGAAAATTGGAAATTAGAAACTAATTAAAGCTTTATAATGCTATAATGTTATTTATATATAATCAGTGTTCCCGCTAAGGCCGTATGTCGCAAAATTGACGCAGAAGCTCGAGAAAATTGGCGAAAGGGGTTCCCAAAACAAAAAGTCAAATATAGGGTTTTACACAATGTTCATTTATTTCAGTTTTATTCAGATTATATTCAAAAGTTTTGTGGTGATATTTCCGAAAAATGGCAATGGCGATATGTTGTTTTGTTTATATGTCGCTTTGGCGCAAAGTCAAAATCCTTAGCGGGAACACTGTATTAGAGCACGGGTCTCGTAATACAGAGGTTGCGGGTTCGAGCCCCGGGCCAGGCGGTTTACGTCTCCTTGTTTCCTTGGGCAAGAAACTTTACTCTAATTGCTCCGTGGTTCGGATAGTCACGTTAAGCCGTTGGTCCCCTGTGCGAATGCTCCTTCTTGGGGCGCTGCATACAGTGTATACCTGGTGAGTCTAATGTATATCATGACAATTTTGCAAACTCCTTCTCTTTATATCAGCATGCAGCAGTAAGCATGGTAGGGTCTATAGTTCCTGGCTGAGAAAGTCTTAAAAAAGCATATGGAAAGCTGAAGAAGTATTCGAAATATTTATTGTCATAAAATGAAATTCAATTTAATTGTCATTCTTTCTCATTTAAAATAGCTAATATATTTAAACTTAATCCTGAGACATGACACTTTACTTTTGCAAAGTTACAGTCAAATCTGTTTACGGCTTGTAGATGATTCCAAAAAAAGATAGTTTTGAGAAAATCGTATTTAAAGTTTGTGTAAAATTGAATGGAGAGGGGATTTTTTTCTTGGATTTTGTTTACCTTTTTTGAATGTTTGGATGTTAAGAGCCTGATTGACATGATTTTATACACATCAAAAGTAACGTTTCTGATCAGATTAAAAATTTGACCTCTGATATGATTTTTAGCTGTGTTGACCTGACGCACGGAATATACAATATCGAATAGATACACAGAGTCCTTAAAAATCTGTGATAGATATGACGGGTAACATTATCTTGGTGTTGACGAATTGACTCAAACCATTGTAAGCATCTTATTCTGAAGCAATAACAGGTGGTGGAAATTCAAATAAACTGGGGCAGAATGTCTCCTTCAACCAGAAAACTATTATAGGGATTAATCTAGTGATTTGATCCCATTTTAGCACAAAAAGCTTCTGTAAAAGACTAGTTTTGCAATTTGAATACATACCAAGTTGCTATTATTTTGTCCAAAACGGACAGATATGAAAAGATTAGAATCAATATGTCCTCTGGAAGACATGTCACATCTTTGCCACGTGTGTTGATCTCATGATCAAACTGTTGAATCCTTATAGGTGATGCTTCGCTGAGCGCCGTCTCTACGTCAGATTGTTGATTAGTTTCTGAGGTACTCATTGCGTTGCATTCTTTGTTGTTCACTTTCGTCAAAGAGACGGAATCGCCTCCAGCTGGACAGAGACCCAAAGACGTTTTTATCAGACGTATGTGTCATTTGGTTGTTACCTAAAAGTAAATGTTAAGTAAAAATCAAGAATAAAAGAAAAGGAAAAAATAGAATAAAATAAAATAAGAATAGAATCCAGGTATGAAAGGGTCTACTATAATTCCTATACACCGGTGTAATGAGACTGAGTGTCCCCCATAACCATGAGTCCGGGTCTAATTGAACCACACGGAATAAGTCGCAATCGATGATTTATTGATCGCACATGTACAAGTACGTTCTACACAATTTAATAGAGCGTGGCCGAGCGGTTAGAGCACGGGTCTCGTAATACAGAGGTTGTGGGTTCGAGCCCCGGACGGGCGGTTTTCGTCTCCTTGTTTCCTTGGGCAAGAAACTTTACTCTACTTGCTCCGTGGTTCGGAAGTCACGTTAAGCCGTTGGTCCACCTTTACGTTTGACTTCAACATTGGGGTGTTGCAAAGTATATAATCCAGATCCAGATCCAGATCCAATAGTAGCTAGGACATTTCAGTCACACGGACGCTGTATTTAGTTACACCGGTGTGAAAGGAATCTTAGTCCCCCTGAAATGCTTGTCCGCCTTCCTTAGACCATAACGGAGTAAAGCGTGAAACTAATGTTGCGTGAGAGTTGTTAGCCTATACTTTACTGTACAACCCGGACAATAAGAACACAATAAGAACGGGGACTTACATTCCTGCTACAAATAGTCAATTCCATCAGTGGATGCCTGAGGCCACCACACTCAAACACTCAAACTCAAAAGTTATGGGAACATAGGAAGAGTGCCATGTCGGCGTTTATCATTATTAAACTCCAATGAAATACAAATAATGTTTTCAAAAGGCTGGCAACCATTATTTAGTTTTAAAAATCATTTTAAATGTAAATAGAGTAAGAAATATACATCCTAAAAATGCTCTGATATAGGCCTACCCAGTTTATAAATAAAGTCACGCTGTAATCACAAAATATAGGACACTTGGTAAAATAACATTTTATTCCAAGATTTTGAACCCGTGGGGGTTCTCACATAATGATGGTATACGGGTATGTGCCACGATTTTGGGGTATAATGTTACCAATTTAAGTATCGATGGGTGGGTTTTTGTCACAGACCAAATGCGCCCAAATTGAAAAATTTGGTGTTTTCGGGGCAATTGCCATAAAAAGTCCAAATTTAGTCCAAATTGTTTTTCGAGTGCCCAATGCATACAAAACAATGTCAGATTGTTGTTGCAGGTAATTAATTGGATACACTTAATGAAGCGCCATTGTCTTTTGGATGTCAACCATTCTGTGAATCATCAAATTGCTACTGTTGGTTAACCATGTATAGGGCCTATGGTTAACCATATATATTCATTGTCAAATATGTGTTACGTAAAATTTCTGAATTATATTCGATTTGTGTTTACTTTCCGCTAGAATATCATTTAAACATTTAAAATACATTGGTTTGTAAGTGTCCCGTATAACTTACATATGCAGGTAATACGAGACCTTTGGAGGTGTCTTTAGTTCTCAAATTAAAGGGACTGGCCTAGATTCTTCCCACTTAATATTTTTTACCTACATCGAATAATGTCTAGGCTTTGTTTGATATTTACCTATCTGAGGTAGAAATTTAGGATTCAGAAACACAGGATAGTCACACCACATCAAAGAACGATATATTGCAAATTAGTTCTCTCTCAATTTGAGCCATTTGTGTGTAAATTTTTTGCAGTTTTTTTTTGACTTAATTATACTTTTTAGCTATATTTAGAGTATTTCCATAAGTTTTTAATTCTAGGTGGAATCTAGGCTAGTCCCGGGGCTAGTCCCTTTAAGCTTCATTAGGAAAATTAATCCACATACTTATATAAGTTATGAAATATCAAGCAAAGAGAAGGAATTCAAAACGTTGTTCATGTTGATGCCCCGGTTGATGGCCCCTAATATTGATACACATACCCCC
>JXSR01S073848.1:33803-47274 GCA_000969725.1 Ophiothrix spiculata | reverse complement strand
TACCTCATTGCCTCATCGTTTGACAAAGTTCGAAACTTCTACAGTATGTTTCCAACAACGACGAACGTTGCCGTTTTTATCATGGCACTTTTGAGGTACTATAATTTTGTTTTCATTCATAAATGATTGTCGTCTGCCGCGTATACGCAGCTGTGGCACGTGACCATGTTTTCCGAAGTTTTCCGATCGCTGTTTGAAAAGGTCTATAACTGGATGCTGTTGGTAAATAATGCATGACATTATGGTACATGCAAAGCATGACATGATTTTGTAAGTACATGCTGATAGTTAAAGGCAGTAGTAGGATGTGTCATTAACACAGCAAGCATGAAGAACTTCAGCTATCATGTAGTTAGGCATAATCAAATGCTGTTGGTAAATAATGCATGACATTGTGGTGCATGCAAAGCATGACATGATTTTGTAAGTACATGCTGATAGGTTAAGGCAGTCTGGGTATGATGGATCATTAAAACAGCAAGCATAAAGGACTTCAGCTAACATGTAATTAGCCATAATCAAATGCTGTTGGTAAATAATGCATGACATTGTGGTGCATGCAAAGCATGACATGATTTTGTAAGTACATGCTGTGGGGCTAAAACAGTAGCACAGTGGATCAGTAATATAACTATAAGTTTCCAACTGGTGTTTGTAGATACAAGTAAAGCATGACATTGTGGTGCATGCAGTGCATGACATTTTATTAGTACATACTGCCAGGTGGTGTTTATAGGTACATGTGCACGACATAACAGTGCATGCTAAGCATGACATTTTGCTAGTAGATGGTACTAAGTGGCGTTTGAAAATACATAAAGATTCTCATACACCAGAATGAATGACTAGGGCCTGGACCTAGACCCCTTATAATTTTGCATTTGGCAGAGCTGAAATGGTCCATGATATATTCATGTGGACCTCTTGTACATTGTATTATCAATCCGGTGTAATGAGACTGAGTGTCCCCCACAACCAGGATCCCGGGTCTAATTGAACTACACGGAATAAGTACATGTAGGCCTACGAGTACATTCTATAAATGAATAATAGCTAGGACGCTCAGTCACACGGACGCTGTATTTCATTACACCGGAGCCATCCCTGATTCGCAGCAATCCTAACGATGCTGTTGCCAATTATTTAGAAACTCAAATTACGCCAAACAAATCGCCCAAATTTACAAGACATTATGAAAAAATCACGATTTACACCTATATTGGGTTATATTAGCTGGCAAACTACTAAACTGTTATGTTCAAGTTAATGAAAATAAATTTAAATATATATTTCGTACGTCATTTCGAAGTCTACTCGAAATGCATTGCGTCAATTGTATTACATGAGTCAATTTGATGACGTAGCATTATTAGTATTGAGCAACAAAGCTTTTAGTAGCCAACATTGATTTTACCATGTTGAATGTGAGAATCTTTGGTGTTTCGGAAACCAAAACTGACTTGTTTTTACACCAAACAAAGTAACGGAATTCTTTGCAAGAAATTCTAATTGGAATTTTTTAGTGGATTAAACCCATGGGTTAGTTTCAATCTAACTACTTACATTAGCTGGCAAACATTATGAAATAACACGATCGTGATGTCGCAGAATTCAACAGTGCCACTACTACTAGTATTTATATGGATGCGGTGAATGTAAGCTGCAAAAGTAAGACAGACTCAAAATCCTCTTTTAAAACTATCCAATTTTAAACAATTATTTACCCTTTACACTAATCATGCTAATACACCTCAATATATTAAACATAAACGAATACGTGTTGCTCAAAATTGGCATAGAATATTCTATATGAATTGAAAACTCTGAACCAGTCCTTTACAACTTTGAATAAAGACAGGGAAACATATTCACAATTCTGTTTCTTTGTTTTATTTCAATGTATTGACACATTCTACCATAAAGGAGTCGTCAATATGACTTTTATATTCAGTAAAAGTAACACTTCATATTTTCCTGCTTTGAAAGTAGTTAACCCATAGAGATCAGTGCAATGGAATCTGCCATTAGGGTTATTGCAACCTACTATTAGCATTTTTTTTTCAAATAAGCAGGCATGACCTTGCCCCACAGCAAAAAAAATAAATAACCAATAAGCCAATAACCACAGCAACAAAAGCTATTGAAGCAACCCTAAACAATTGATTTCTTCATATATTCCGCAGTGTTGGAATCACTTTGGTCATCATATACTACTTCTATGCCATCATTGGAATGGAGTGCTTTGGAGAGAAAGGACCTGCCCTTTACAACTGTTGCAAGTAAGGATTAATTTCCAAATTTCTACTATCAATTTTTGACTAGGAGCCAATCTTAAACAGGTAGTTTAAAAATAATCATATTAACCAGTATTAGTAAGGTTTTGTACCTTTTATGGTGCATTTAGAGTTCCTTTAATTTTGTAGATCATGCATCCCTTGTTAATGCTATTTATAGTGATACAGGTCTTTTCGACAAGCAGATGTAAAAGTCTAGTGTCTTCCAATTTCAGGAAATAAAAATGGATGAACTATAATGTCAGATCTCATCCTCAGGATCCAAACTTCAAACCATTTATCATCTCAGCAAGCCAGGACATTGTTAATCAATCTTCTAGAGATGATATTGTTCAGAGAAGAGTCTGCCTTCAGATTTACTTTCATGTTTTTCTCTTGATTTGTCTTGTACAAAAGTTCAAGATGCATTACTAGATTAAGGTGGGGTTTTATTCCCCAAGAATTTTGGAATGGATTTCAGATTTATGGTATAGTTACCTGACTACAACACATTTGATGTTAATAAGGGCATTCATATATAGTTAATTTGTGTCATTAGTAGTCATTAGGAATTTTTTCAATTTATTTGTTTATAAAAGTTACTTTTCGAACATGATTGTTACTTTGCTTTCAGAAATAGCACAGTAGAGGACTTTTACAGCAATTCTAGTCAGTATAAAATGTACTTCTATTTGAACAACTTTAATAACATTATCAACAGTTATGGTAAGTTATAGTTATAATAAATATATTTAAAAAGGGATTAATAAATGTATCTGACTTCAGGCAAGGGATATTGTACATTTAATAAAGTAGTTTTTAAGAAGTTGGTTTAATTTGTTTATTTATGAGTTCTTTTTATTCTGATACAATTCAGATACCAGTAATCATATATCACTCATACATGGCAGTAATTGAAATATTTATAAACCGAACAGAAATTGAAATTTTTTCATAACACTATAGCTAACCTCACAATTTCAATTAGATATTTCATCTTTTCCCATCTCAAATTCTTATTCAGGAATGATGGTGTTTCATGTTAATGGAATGTTTAAGACTTGTTAAATACTGCTGAAATCATTCTAATTTGACAATTTTGTTTTTAACTTAATCAGGCTTCTGACATAAACTATAACCTGAAATATACATGAAAGTATACAAACTGCACATCAAAACTTCCTATCCATGAATTCTACATGCCTGGAGATGAATTAAATTAATGTTTTTTTCATTATTTTTGGCACGCCACGCAAGTCTCATCTATTTGTAGTCACAATGTACCAAGTTCATGAACAAATGACACAAATTTTGCAAAGAATGGTCGATTTTAAAAATTACCTCTGAATTCAATTCTTGCAAATAAAACAATTACATGCAGAGAGCCATCATCACTACCAGATTATAGGGCCAGTGGTTAACGTTATACGGTATCCAACAGGTCAATAGTCAAAACTAGACACAGGACTTCAGGTATTTGTTATTACTAAAAAATCCAATTGTTTGCTTAATATCACAAAAAGTAAGTCTTCATCATATCTTTTTATTACATTTTTTCCCAACCATGAAAGGGTCAAAGTATATGTGACAAACAATAAATAGAGCCATTTTTATTTTATTTTTTTGTCTTTATTTTCATGATTTTACCATACTAGTCGGTGGAAAAAAGTGGTCAAACATACTGTTTTTGAAGTGGATTTTTCTCAAAAACTAAATCAGTGACCAATATTTTTTAATTTCAGAAATGTATTCAGCACGTATGAAAACTCAATATATCAAGAATTAAGAAAAATCAGTCATAGAATTCATTCTGTGCTAAGCCACCTTAAATACTTTGAAAACATTTAAATGACTTATTGGTGTAATAAATTTGTTAACAAGTTTAGTATCAGTGTGATCCAGGAACTTATTGTGTACTTAGTTTGAGTCCCGTTTGAGTTCAGCATTCTGCTTCCTCCAGTGACAATTGGCACATTACACTTTTTTTACTCTATTTACCCTATAATCCAGAAATTATCCCCTGGGCCGTAACTTTTCTCGCTCAACCTTTGCTCCAACAATGCAAAACAACTTACAGAGGCAAAAATGTAGATAGCTGCATTATTTATTGTATTTTCAACAACTCACTGTATCTCTTTATACAGGCGTTTACCGTTGTTGATTAGTGATGAATCCACAGTTGATATTCAAATTAGCGCATCACGCATGGCGTAGCATTTACAGAAGTGCGTTTGCGCAGTACACAAAAGTCGACGCACTGGTCATCGCACGACGGGCACGTAAAGTACATGCAAAAGCATGGCGCTTGGGAAAAATTGATAATGTCAAAGCAGCAAACATTTACAAATTAGCACTTTGCTTCAGATACATATGCTAAATATTTATATGAAGATGAGTAGGCCTATCTGTTAAATTGAAAACATATAGAATTTAATTCATACATTTTCAGGAAGATTTTTGTTGTTGAAAGGTATTCAAACACGCCACAGAGCTGTTCATCGCGAATCAACAACTCTGTATCCGATGCGTTAGCGTATTTTTACCACGCTCGGGTGGCTAAAGCCACCCTCGCGCGATAAAAATATGCAGACGCATGGATACATCGTTGTTGGTTCGCAATAAACAACTCTGTGACATGTTTGAATATCTAAGTATTATGCCTTATTAGTGTGAGAAGTTTGCATGTAATTAATTAACTAAGTGGACGTTGTTTTCTTTGCTTGCATTACAGTAACATTATTTGAACTAACGGTTGTTAACAACTGGCATGTAATAATGGTAAGTTTTCATAAAATGAAATTTATAAATTATATTTTTATGTCATATTATCAAGATTACTATTTGAGAAGAAATGCTACTATTGTTACCTTTAACGCCATTTCCATCAAATATTTTGAACATTTGATATTTTTGATACTGTTTTGAAGTGCGTGTAATCCTTTTTACACATAAAAATGTATTTTTGCAGCCATTTTGGATCTTAGAACAGGTTCCATTTTGATTTTGATACACACTTACAATACAATTAGGGGGGAAATGATCTTGTTGTAACTCTTAAGTGTTATTTATATTATGAGGCAGTTTGAAGGCTGTTTTTCTTGATTTTATTGAAAATTGGCTATTTTGGCGACCATTTTGAATTCGAAATATGTACATCATGACATAATTTGGAATCATGTGTATTTTTCATAGCTCCAGAAGCCATTTTCCAATAATAATTTTGAAAATAAAGTGTTTTAAAAGATACTTTTAGGCCATTATAATAAAAGTATAGTATTTGGGCGAGACTTTTGGCGACCATCTTGGAATTCTCGCTTGAGGCCGGGTTTTATTTTTTTGGAACATACGAATTGTGTTTGAGGGTCTTAAAAAGAACTTTAAAAAGTTGGTTGGTTGACTCCTGGGGGATGCAAAGAAGTGGTTCTGGCTCCCCGACTGTTTCGCCAGGCACACACTTTTCAATCCACAATTCAGTAAATTGGCCTATTTAGTGTTGATCAAAGAATAGATTCAGGAGAAAAATTTGCAGTAACTGGAGCAAACCTGCAGAAGCCAAATTTGAATAAAAAAGTAATGAAATGTATTTTACATCTGAGTACATATCTGGGTGTTTTGTTGCAATTTTCAATACACAGTAATATAACACATGTCATAATTACAAGCGAATATCAGAAAATCACAAATTACATCAAGATCAGAGCGCTTAAAAGCAAAATATTAAAAACAAACAAGAAAAATGAAATAACCTGGAAACAATGGCAAAAGAAGTACATTAGATTGGATACAAATTTTTCTTAAGAGCTTTCTTGAAAATACTTAAAGAGTCAGATTCTCTAATGGTGACACTGAGTGTATTCCAAATACGAGGAGCAGTTGTTGAGAAAGTGCGATCAGAAGCAGATTGAAGTAATTTGATGAAATTAGGTTCAGACAGACGAGTGATATCAGAAGCAGAGCGAAGGCTAGCGCGTCCAGGTCGATAGGGAAAGAGGCATGATGATAGATAGCCTGGTGCAGAGTAATGTTCTTGTGGGACACATCAGAATTCAACAGGCAGTTGACTTTGGCCAGAACCAATAGTTTTTTCTGGTCAACTGCCATTTGAGTTTTGAAGTGGTCCCTTGCTTTCTTTGAGAAAACAAGTAATATCACATATTCTTAGCACATTGTATATTGGTTCTGCATTTTATTCAACAGCGTGGTATTACTCAGGTAACAACAGTGTGGAGCCAGATTTATTTTATTCTGTTCTACTTGTCTAGTATGGTAAGTCTATCTTATCTTATCAGTGGTTTTTGAAACTTCTCCATATTTTAAGAGCACAGTTAACCCTTCATTTTCATAAATATATTTTGATTTGTAACTCAGCAACCGATTATTAAATCCATATAAAAGTATACATATATAAGGACACTAAAATAGGCCAAAATTGACACAAAAAATCATTTTGGGCCAATTTTGGACCTGTTTTTGGCAATTTTTCAAAAGTAAGTCAAAAATCAAAAAAATTGAGAAATGCGTTCCTAGAAACATGTGTTTCTAGATTCTAAAAAGCATAAGAGGTCCAACTTTTATTATTTCAAAATTTAGTTAGGTTGTTTACAAATATAGTGGTCCAAGAACGAGGGTTTTTGGACCTTTGGTCCAAAATCATACATTTTGGTCCAAAACTGACCCAACCATCATCTTCTACATGAAAATCCACATCTAGAAATGTTAATTTTTATATGGATTTACTTATCGGTTGCTGAGTTACAAAGCATAAAATATTTCAGAAAATGAGGGGTTAACTGCCCTTAAGATTCATAAACTGCATCTTGCTCAAGACAATAGCAGGTGTTGCGCATCTCAATTACCCTAGCTCATTGCCTATCACATTCCCACCGCTGTATTGTAGGTAAATTTTTACTCGCAATCTTAAAAGAGCATCCCATGCCAGTAGAGTATACCCATAACACGATAAACAATGTGGGCATGTTATGCTGCTTTCATACTCACATAGTTTTGTATCCTTGTGGCTGCATGACATATATATTTTGCAAAAACTTATCACTTCCGGTTGTCATAGTGACAAAGCTGCTTGTCGCTGAGATAATTGATATCGACAAAATTTTGTCGCCCCGTAAGATTTTCGTGTTGAAATTAATTCCACTTTCAAAGGGACATGAAGCAACAAAGGTGCAACGCTAAATGTGTTAAACGAAACAAGCAACATAGCTGCAAAGCTTGCAATGCATATAAAAGCAGCATAAGTTGGAGCAACATCTGCTATTTTGAATGCTCAGAGGGAGGTGCTAGGGAGATACTTACATGGATGTGTCACCCAAATAAGTGTGTTTTTCACACAAAATCCATAAACATAGGTCCCGTTTTGGGGCCAGGTAACCATAAACATAGGTCAATTTTGAATCTGTCAATGCGGGTCTCATTCTGAAATCCTGTTTTTCAAGGATTTGTTTAATTCATTTCTCAATGTTAGAGTCCACATTTTAAAACTGGTATTTGTTTTAATAGCAAGATGTCCTATTAGGGACATGTCTTAAAACATGGGTTCCCGTCTTAACAGAAAATGATGTGGTAGGAGTTCATTGTGTCTTTTTTTCAACCCTTAGAGATGAGATATAGGGCTTTTGGGTCTTGTTTCAGCCACTTAAGATTTTAAAGGATTTTTAGAGTCTTTTCAACCCCTACATATTTTGGGTAGGGTTTTGGGTGAACCGGGTTTTGGGTCTTACTTGATGAAAGGGAAAGTGTTTTAAAAGATACTTTTAGGCCATTAGGCAAAAACAAAAAACAAGTTTGTTTCCCGTGCGCCGCGCGCATTTCGTTTTGGCGTCATATATTTGCGCATTTCATTTTTTCATTTGATATTTTAGAAAAAGACAATCAAAATAGCCAATTTGATAAAAAGAACGGGAAAAATTGCAAAATTTTTACTAAAGAAGTGTTTTCTATTCAATAAAAACTTGAAACTGGACAGGTTTCTTACCGAAAAAATTATCACCCATGCAGATTTTCAATCAACATTTGCCTTAGCACCTATTGAAACAATACAAAAAAATGAAAACAAAATAAAATAAAAAACCGCATTTTGCATTTAGGTTTTTTGACCACCTACAGGAAACAAACTTGTTTTTTGTTTTTGCCTCATAATAAAAATATAGTATTTTGGCGTGACTATTGGCGACCATCTTGGATTTATTTTTTGGAACATACGAATTGTGTTTAAGGGTCATAAAGGGAACCTAAAAAAGTTAGTTGGTTGACTCCTGGGGAATGCAAAGGAAGTGGTTCTGAATCCCCGACTGTTTAGCCAGGCACACACTTTTCAATCCACAATTTAGTAAATTGGCCTATTTAATGTTGATCTTTTCAACCCTTAAAGATGTGGTTGGGGTTTGGGGTCTTGTTTCAGAGCAATCCAATTTTAAATGTAACTACCTCATAGATCAGGACTGAGACCACCTATTTATAAATCAAATACTGATTGAATTTTTAATACTTGTTAACCACAAACCAAAATTGTTGTAATTTTTTGCACTTATTCCTTGATTTGTTTTCTGTGTCTTCTTAGGTTGTTGTTACTATCATCATTGCATTCATCTTAGAGGCCTTCTTATTCCGTATGCAATATGGTCAGACCAATAATGTCAAAGATATCGATAGTAAGTATAACTGTTATCTGTATTATATTCATCAAAATGTATGTGACAAAATCCTCATTTAAACTCTTGATTTCATAGAAATTTTCTGGAAAGAATCAAATTGGAAGTGTAAACCCTATTGGAACACTTTTTTCTCAATTGTTCTGGGTTGGTTTGAGTTGGAAGAGTCTGAATAATGGTTTATTCAGAGTCTTGTTGATATGCATTGATTGATACCCATCAACTTGCAGTCTTTACACGCGCTAAGTACATGGAATAGCACACGTTAAAGACTGCACGTCGATGGCCGTCATGAAGTGCATATCGACAGACTCTGAATAAACCATAAGAGTTTGCATTAAATTATATGAATGGATCACATATCTTAGGCCCTTATATAGAATTTTGAGCCTTAATTCTCAGTAATTTCACCATTTCTCCATATGGAAAATATGAATCACTGAAATCGCAGGATCTATAGTCATGGAATGAAATAAACATCATTTAGATTCAGTTATGTAATTATTCAAGGGAAAAGTGCTTGAGCACTTGGTTTATATGATGGGAGATTTCAATATCAATCTATTAAGCAGTGAAATGTAGTCATGTTATGGATATTTTCGATTCAGATAATTATATTATTGGTCACGAAAGTGATATGGGTTTGAATTAGTCTTATCTAGAATTGGGGATATTTCAGGGTTGACAATTATAGATCTCAAAAGAGTTTTGGTCAGTCTGAGGCAATTATCTAAGGTCTGGTTTGGTTTGGCATGAATACTATCAGGTTGGATCAGTCCTGGATAGCCACCTTCCCTATAAGTTGCACCATGGTTCATATTAAGTTGTATTGCAAATTAGTGTTCACATCCGTAAGTGACTCATTCATTCAATCATTAACATTTATTTATTGTTTTGTTTGCCAGGTGACAATACAATTGAAGTAGAGACCCAGCTTACAGCAACTGAATTAGAAACATTCTATCCCAGCAGGCCAGATTTTGCACAGACTGTACTGTTAAATCAACTACAGACTGCGGTAAGTTATACATTTTTCATAATTTGCCTCATTTCAAAGTTGATAAAATTTTGCAATTTGTCAGAGAAAAGAGTCTAACTATTCATGATTAAGGCCAAATAAAAAGTAGGTTTGTCTCAGAGCTCACAAGTGGTTTTAAAAATTAATACAGAATGCAATTTTTATTTTTTTGATTTTATTCCCAACTTAGGTTTTTAATAGTATATCAACACTGAATTATAAGTTCTGAAAGACTAAGCATATATTTATGGGTCAAGTATAAAAGTAATTTTATTCCAATCATGTGCATGAATTTGTTTTTGGTGAGGAAAAGTATGATTTTTCAAAAAATACTAGAAAAAAATTGTAAAATCTTTAAAAAAAATACTGCATAACATTTTTTCAGAGCACCCGATTGTGGCAGCTTTGAGACAAACTATTTTTGTTTTTGTCCTAATATGGTTTGTATTTTTTATCCTTTTTATTTGAATTTGCAGGGAACAATCAAATACAGAGGTTATCGACAAAGAACCAAAGCTGATTTAAGCAAAACAATGTATGCTGAAGAAGTTAGGGTATGTATTCTAGATCATAGGCATTTATATTCCATTTGTACTTGGCAAAAGGCACAAGCAGACTCCTTGGAGTTGCTTTCTCCCTTCTTCATCGCCTCCTCTTCTCATCTTAATCCTTCTATCATCTCCTCTTCTCCACCTCCTCATCCTATTTCTCCTTCATTTCGACATTAAAGGTGTAGGTTCCTATTTTAAGATGTGTATAATTTACTTATAACTGATTGACCTTGACCTCTGAAATGCATTGTGCAAGGTTTCAACCTTAGCTTGTGTCTTGTTTTCTCCTGAGAGGCAAAATAAATTATGCAACCGTTGGGATGAGGCTGTTATGTAAATACAAAAGAAATGGAAAATAGGTCTACCAGTTGATTTTACATTTTGTGCTATATCTCCAAAATTATAAAGAATTTAGAATTGAAATTTTGGATTTATAATCAGAAAAACATGGGCTTTCATTTGGGGGATGAGAATGTGATCGGAACCTACACCTTTAATCTTCCCCTCTTGATCATTAATCTTCTCGGTTCTATTATTATTAATCTGACGATTTAGTAATAACTCTCCTCCTTTTCATCATTGATATTTATTCTCCTCATCCTAAATCTAGCTTCATTCTCACCCTTTGAATCTTCTTAACTTCCCTTTTTCATCCTCGTTCTCAAAACCATGGATACGTCCAAAGCAAATACCTCGAAAACCATGGATATGTCCAAAGCAAATACCCCAAACAAAAGCAGTCAATATTCGTTTTATATACCGAATATATAGATTTTTGTCATTTGGTTGGTTGAAAGAACCAATATTAGCACTTATACGCACTATGATAATTATGATATATATGTTTCTCCTTTCATTGCTGACAGCGCCGTGTTGTACGTACAATATATCTACAATCAGGGAAGAAAGTCTTGGCACAATTATCTGTGAATGTCATTGATTTTGCACGCTTTCCCCGTCCCCCACTCAATGTTGATCCGTACACATGGATGGTCTTTACATCCAACATTGAAACAGGGGTGAGGAAGGGGATGGTCAGAAGAGAAGAGTTCTTCATTGCCTTCAACTTTATCCATCTCTTACTGCAATTTCTAGTGTTTTAAACGGATGAATGCACCTGAAAAGACTGTAGTATTCCAACGACTTTTTTCCCTGATTGTAGATTTCGAACTGCAGCATGTGTATGACCATGAACACTTATAGTTGCACACACAAACCTCAAGTTACATGGTGAAAAATATATTGAGTAGGCCTAGTGAAAAATATGCCCCAGGCCTAGTAAATTTATAGGGCCTAGATAAATCCAAGCTCCACTTTTAACCAATCAGGACTGGAATCTATATATGAGGTATATAATAATACAGAGGGTGTTTTAAGTACTTCCCATAATTCCATTCAAAATTTGAAATCAATAACTCAAAACAACCCAGAGTGAGAACCATTTCCCATTTAACATATACAGTAAAATGCAAGTTTTAAATCTTGCACAGTACATTTATTTGTAAAGTGACCAGAAAATTGAAATTACCTTGAGAAAGGTCACACTACTAGCTTAATGAATATATAAACAAATCTCTGGTCGCTTGATACTTTCACACTCATAATACAGATTGATTTAGCATGAAATTTAATATCTTTCCCATACAAATGCATGGCAGTAGTAATTTGACCTCGCTGAAAATTCCATTAGTTCATTCATTCTCAATAAGCTGTTACTGTGTATTGTGGGAAGATATTTAATCATCCTCTGATAATAATATATATGTTTTTATTCCTTCTTTATGATTGTGATATTACAGGAGTGGATCAGGCAGCAAGACCAAGAACAACGAACCGAGCTACAACAATTCCTTGTGCGTCAATTAAGCAGAACAAACCTGAATTTCCCAACAGATAGTATAAGCATCAACAGTGAAAGAGACTCACAAGATGACACAGATGCTACGTTTATTTTATCGCAAGATTCTCAAACTCTTCCAGATCCTGTGACGCTTACATGTTCTACTGCAAGTAGGTGATAGAATATGTACCTTTACGGGGTATGTAATTATGACAATGGCAGTAGACGCAGCTGAGTTCTTTCTAGCACGGTATTTCAATGGCCAGGATTTCTGGAAGGTTTACACACAAGTTTGATACATGTATCTCCGAAATATTGAGATGTCCTCTAGAAGCCATTTTGGAAGTACATTTATCCTATATGGCATGTCCTTTGGAAAAAACAACCATCGCTGAAGGCCTACCTATCCAGGCACATATAGTATACATCTGATTGTTTTGTTAAGTGTTACATCATGCTTAGGGCCTCTTTATGTGGGGAGCTGTGCCAAGAACAAAGATGGCAGCTGGTCAGAGTCCTGAAGGGCATATTCTTGAGTAGTCTTAATTAGTATATGAAGTGATAATGCAGTACAACAAGTACTTCCAGATGGGATTTCACTGTGTACTGTTATACTGGCATACTGGCATACAGCAATGCAACTTGGTGTAAATGCACATCAAAAAAAGTAGAAAGATTCCAGGAATTTAAGGTGGCCTAGCACAGATGCGGTGTCGGACACAAGTGAGCTGATATCAGCGGTGTTGTACACAGTTTTATGTATTTATCCCGGGCTTTTAGCGTACTTTAATAAAACGCGACCTTACGCATAAGACCATGCGCGTTGCTCCTGACGGCACAGGACCCAAAGCGCACAGTGCTTAAGGGACTAGTCACTGCTAAAAAAATGTCAATTTTTTGCCTTATTTTGCTTTGTATCTCAAAAAGTAAGTGGGTGACCATATTTTTTTATTACGTTTTTTTAAAGAACTATTTAAGGACCAATACATATTTGAAAAAGAGAGAAAAAAATAGAGTTGTTTTTTAATAAAAAGTGTTTTTGTCTTAATTTTTTCGATTTTTACCATCAGCGTCAATGGTAAAAAGTGGTAATACATACCCTTTTTAAAATGGATTTTTCTCAA
>JXSR01S073848.1:16573-26936 GCA_000969725.1 Ophiothrix spiculata | reverse complement strand
GTACATAATACAAATAGATTGTTATATATATATTCATTGTATTGTATTTTCTTTAAGCAGTGTTGAGCATGAACTCATAGAGTGTCAGTAAAATAGTAAGGACTATTATAGTATATGGTGTTATGTAATCCAGTGCAAAATTTGCTATACTAGTGGAACCAATGCTTTTTAGCTTCTGAATACCCTCACGAACAAAACCTGAGTTGCTTCCATTTTTTTTTCGAATGTGTCTTTGGCGGCCATTTTGAATTTCAAAATGGCCGCCATTTTTAGCCTTTTTTGAGCAATATTCGTCCCAAAAGCATACAAAGTCATATTTTCTCAATGTTTGTTACTACTTATGATTATCAAAATCCATTAAAGACATGATTTGGTTCATTTTCTATAATCCAAGATGGCCGCCAAATCCAAAATGGCCGCCAATATCTGTTACATGGTGCGGCAAGCTAAGGACATCTATAGCTTTCCTTTTTTGTACTACTTATGTTTTGTAAGACTCCACTAAGACAACTAGCAACATACTTTACTTCAGTTTGTCTAATATATGGCCTCTTTAATTATTTCTTTAAGATACGGATCAGCAAATGATTCTAAACATCTTATAACAGTGTAATGAAATAAGTATAATGTTTATAGACCATGTAGGTGAATTTTGCCTTTCAAGATGGCCGCCAAAGTGTCTTGCAGTTAGCAAGAAATAACTGTTCTTAGCATTTGTAGATTTTGAAGTGCAGAAAACCATGTTTTTTTGAAGTTTAAAATGTCATTTTGTAATTAGGCTTTGGACATTTATGATAGATCTGACATTGTTACAGTAAAATATAAGCTTGCACAGCTGTATTGGTACATTCTTCATCTTCTCCACAAGCATATAAATGCTTTTGCACAAGTCAGATTGTGGCGTCTGCAGGAACTTCTTCTGGAGCATTTACTTATTCCACATCCACACCTAACAAGCTCCACCACAGACTCTGGAGCTATTGCAATGTCTGACAGGATAGGTACTGGAATTTTATTGGCATGACACATCCATCCTAGCTTGAACGGGTCTGGGATATTTTGGATTTTCCACAAGATCTTGACTCCAAACATAGGCTTGCAAGTGTGCTCGAAGAATATGTTGGTACCAGGCACCAGAGGTTGGGGGATTTTATCTATTCCATCAGGTTGGCTCTTGAAATGTTTCCACCTTAGTTTTTCAGCTCCATTGGCTTGAAGTCCTTTTTGTGCTAAAGAGCCTGCAAAAGAACCTCTCTCATCCTGAAATAACATCAGTAGAAGGTATTAATTTTCTTCAACACCAAGTTGACTGGTGCTGTGAGTTCTGCTGGCGTTGCTTCAGAAAATCCTTGAAAGCTGTCTTCTTGACTCTAATATGTCCACATGTGTCGCATCCTGTTAAATAGTGAAATCTTGGAAGAGCTGCAGCTTTAGGTGCTCCAAGGCGGATATATATATTGGTTTCAGCAAAGCTTCTATTGTCACCTGTGCCCATTAGCATAGTTGTCTGAAGACCAAGAACTTTGAGCCTTTGAAGAGCAAAGACCATAATATCTGTGTCCTGGGTCATGATATGTACACTCTTCCCAGCCTTAGAGATCTTTGCTGCATGTGGCATGATTAGAGTGTCAGCTTCATCCTGTGTACTTACACCTGTTGATGGCTGAACATCATACATGTTGCTTTTCACATGCAGACATGTTACAGTGACTACTAGAATATTCAGCTGCAAGGTTTTGTTTGTCAGGTAGAATGTCAGAGAATCCATAGATTCATTGTTGGCCAAAAATAGCCTTGAGTCTTGGATGGCGGTTGTGTCGTTATAACAATATAGGCTCTTGTTGATGATTGTTGGACTCCTAACTTGCGACATCTAATTATATTTTTGGTTGAGTTTTCCCTTCCATAATTATCAAAAATCACACGACATATACTTCTTATTTTTTGCATCTACTTTCTATAGTCTTGGTGAAGGCATCTGCCAAATCTTTGCATGTTTTTGGAGACACTGCAGACATAACGTAACTTCATGAACTACTAACATGCCATCAACAACCACAAATGTGTTTAAATGTGAATCAGTGTTATCCCCACTGTTGATTTCCCTCTCTGTAGCCAAGCTTTCTAACACATGGATCACTTTTACTGTCTGACGTTAGCAGCGATCCATCAGGTTTCATCAGGGTTGAGTTGAAGGCTGGGAACTCATATGTGGAGATGCATGACGTCTTAATAACAAAAGATTTGAGTGCTTGCTGTCCACGAAGGTCCATGTTCAGTATGTCCTTCTCGATATACTCAGGCACTACCTGTTTTGTCATGAGATTGTACAATCTAGGTGCTTTGTCAGCAAATGGATTACATTCCTTTAATGTTACCAACAGTTGCTTCACACTCTGTTCCCGCAGTTCGCTGACTTAAGGTGGTGGTGACAAGCACTGGTATATTTTGACGGCAATCATCTCTTCAGACTCCATGGCCAGTCTAGCTAATTATGGGGCACAAAAACAGTATTTCAGGAAAGTTGCAGGCTTATTGGTGATTCCTTTTAGTCCACCATCCCCTTTGAGATTGTTGTTCAGGAACTCTCGTCCTTGATCAATGCCAAGGCATATCCGTTTTCTCGAGTGCGAGGTCTCCTGTATGCAGTCTGTTACAGGTGATTGGATCTGTGTCCTTGGTATCACATACTCTTGCAACATATTCTGGGATGTTTTGTGCATAATCCAATTGGTTGTAGCTGAAGAAGTGTATGCACAACTGTTCAAGATAGAGAAGCCAAGTACAGGAAGAAATCAGGTTGTTTCAATGAACGCGTGAAGTTGATGAGGGCCAATACTTGCCGCATGTTTATTCGTGCCCAATGATACATGGGGAATCTGCTATGGCTTCTGACAAAATCATTGAGCTGTTTTTCCAAGTTCAGTCCAATTTGTATACGAAGTTGTTGGTGGTCTTCCAGAATACCTCCCCTCTTCTTGTTTGCTTAAATCAGATTATCCATGCAGGCAGATAGTGCTTCTACACTCTTAGAAAGAAAGTATCAAATATGAGACAAAAAGGATCAATTTTGATCCTTTTTAGGTATCAAATATGAGCTTATCCTTTAAGGAAAGTGATCCCAAAAAAAGGATCAACAATTTTGATCCGAAAAAGGATCAAATATTTCTTATAAAAAAGACCTGCAAAAAACATCACACTGAAGTGACGCTAGCAGGGTTTGAACCCACGCCGCACTCATACCTGCTGGTAATTACGAGACCTACACTCTAACCACTCGACCACGCCGGACTGTGTGATGATATCAACGTATTTATATATGTTACACCATTGTATACATTCCCCGCTGTGTAGTGGATATTGGGTTGTACTCAAATATGAAACAAAAGATACGTTGGATCCAAACGTGGTATCAAATATGAGCTCATCCTTTCCGTATCAAAGTAAACCAGAAATACGGATCAAAACTTTGATATTGTAATCAAAAAGGATAAAAATAAAATGATCCTAAAAAAGGATCAAAAATGATCCTTGTGAATTTGATCCATTTGTATATATTGATCCGCAAAAGGATCAAAAGTGATCCTTAAAGGATCAAAAGTGATCCTTAAAGGATCAAAATAAAATGATCCCGAAAACTACTCGTATATTTGATCCCGGCCTTCTAAGAGTGTACAATTGCAGGTCTCTCTTTCAGAAATTCTGAAAACCATAGATAAAAAGATACCTCTAATATGAGCTTGAACAGCACGATTGTGGTGATTCCCATTGAGTATCTGGGTTACTGTCACAGAGCTGTACAGATCCTTGCTCCGAGCTTCATCAAGTCCACTGTGCTCAACGGTCCTTCCTAGGCATCGAAATGCACAAAAGACAGTGTGAAAGCCATCAGGACTTACCATCCATTTCCCAGCATACTGGTTGTTAAGATATTCTAATTAACTTACGGGCTCTCTTGCACAGATCCATATCAAATGTGATAAGGATCGTTCCAGGCCTATGTTTTTTTGGATAAACCAGACTATTGAGATGAGAAAGCTTTTAAAGAACTGTCACTAGTATTCGCCATTCATGTGCTGGTGCCTTAATGATAGGCGTTGTGTAGTCTTGGTCCCGTTGGGGTGTCTCATTAGCTTCTGGAGTACACACACGAGAATTGTATGCATACCAGACTGGTATACCATCTGATGTCTCCTCATGATGCTTCTGTGAATATCTTGAAAGAAGCCATGTTAAGTCTTGCTGTGTTGCATTCACAACTTTATCATGGTACTGACCAAGTTTAAAGTTTTCATAGCGTTGATATTAGGTGTAATAACATTTTCGAAAAATGTAAAGCATAAGAAAATAAGTGAAAATGGCGGCCATTTTGAATTTCAGGATGGTCAATATTTCTTTAAACACTTTTGTGATCTAGATTCAAGTGGTCTAATAGATTTTCAGTGCAAATAGTAAAAAAATGTCAGAAAAATATCAGTTGAAGTCTATTCTGTAAAAAAATACATACAAATATGCAAAAAATGGCGGCCATTTTCAAATTTAAAAATTGCCACTTAAGATGACATTTAAAAAATTGGAAGCAACTCAGATCTTGTTGCCTAGAGTATATAAGGATGCAATAGTGGGCCTTTCATTCATAACTCATGTAGTTATATAGACAAAATACAACTTGTAGTGCTTTAGGTGGAAGAACATGTCAAAAAATGTAAAACATCAGAAAATAAGTGAAAATGGCGGCTATTTTGAATTTCAGGATGGTCAACATTTCTTTAAAAACCTTTGTGATCTAGATACAAGTCTTCTAGTAATTTTTCAATGCAAACAGTAACAAAAATATCAGAAAAAATATCAATTATAATGTATTCTGTAAAAAAGATACATACAAATATGCACAAAATGGCGGCCATTTTGAAATTCAAAATGGCCGCCCAAGATGCCATTGAAAAAAATGGAAGCAACTCAGGTCTTGTTGTCTGGGGTATAAGGATGCAAAAAAACCTTACTTCCACTAGTATAGCAAATTTTGCACTGACATACGATATTTCTACATAACACCATGTTTACCCATGGTCAGTCTTGTAGCAAATGTCAGTAAAATATTAGAAGCTATAGGGTTATTTCATCATGTGAGTGCAAGAAAGTCATATTTGCATAATTTTGGTTGCCTTATATCATCACTAGAATGTGAAAAATCAATCAATAGATTTTTATCTGTATGTCAGAGTCTCTTGAAATGGTCATCTGAAGAATCATTTCAAGAACCGCTGACCCAAGACTGGACATTATACAGTGTGCAATGCAATTTTTTGAAAAATGGCAGCTATTGCAGATACAACTTCCTTGTACTCGCATAACTAAAGCGCCAGATAGACTTCGTCATTTTTACTAATTGTAAAATCCAGACAACTGAATGCATATTGACCTTGAGTTTCCAGACAATATTATCAATCTGAATAATCTGCTAAAACTCCAATTAGAATGATAAAAAATCAAGACAGTGACAAACATTCCAAAAGAAAATGTTTGTCATTGGAGAAATATGAAGCAGTGAGCTACCCTTTTCTTCAGAATAAAGTCCACAGTACCAGTCAACGACAGATTTTACATTTTATTGAAAAGGCCAAGGTAAGGCCAAAAAAAAAAATTGTTTGATTGCCCTTGCACCTCCAAAAAAATTTGGGTCGGTAGGTCGATTTTCTTTCTTTTTTTTTTTTCTTTTTTTTTTAATGGAACAAGATATGGCGATATTGCAAGTCGTGTATTACACGTATAAATTCATTTTCATTAAAAGTTTGCCATGGTCCATTTGGGCCCCTCGAAACACCAATCTCAGCTATCAGGACTCTCTCAGAAACTTCCGAATTCTTAAACAATCCTTTAAATGTCTCTTCGAGGTCGACAGTGCAAACTTTACTGCAAAGAATCGTAGCTCCTTTGACAGCTGTATACGATACAGCATACCTGTAAGCCGCCATGTTGTTATACGAATTCTACCAATCGGTTCGATTTCATGCATAAATATTTATCGCGCAACAGAAGTAAATGCTTAATACGAAATATTTTATTATATTTTTATTTTTTAACGCTTACAAGTTATAAAAATATTAAGTTTTCTAAAACCAAATCAAATTAAACTTATAAAAAATGTATTGTTTATATTTTGCAATATTTTACCTGGTTAATTTTTACCATACATGTGCACGAATCGCCCGTTGAAACCTAGTTACTTTCAGGCACATTCAGACACGATACGGAGCGCAGCTTGGCAAATTTAGCTACGATATGCGGGGGGTTTATTTCAAGTTTACGATGTTTTCGACAGTTTTAAAACAACATTTTAGAGAAAGTAAGTGACTTACACCCATAAAACTTCAAAAATTGCGAATTCTGGTTCTCAAAAAAAAAAAAAAAACGCGACCAGGATTTTTCCATTTTTTGGGTCGGTCGGAAAGGGCAATCAAACAACTTTTTTTTTTGGCCTAATTGTGGTATTGTTTGAAAGCAACGATTACCATGCAAAGAAAGTAATGTACTATGAATTATCAAAATACTACAGATGAGTAATCAGTGCAAAATGTGCCATGATGCGAACAATATGTCACCATCATGAACATTTTGATAAATGGTCAAACATATAACTCCATGGCAAAAATTTTACACCATGAGAAAAAATTAAAATGAAAATTTTCATTCTGAATGAAAATTTAACATAGTGCTGAAAATGTTACACCATGAGAAAAATTCTGAGTGAAAATGACTACAAAAATGACAGTTTATCTAGGCCTTTAGTATGTGTACATAATTTCAATATACATGCAATGTGACAAGATCAGATGTGTCATTGCCAAAAATAGTCCCAAGTTGATTTCCAAAATCTAACCCCTTGCTACTTGGTTTTAGTGCATGCTTAGACACCAACAGCTCCCAGCCTTTTCAAAAGAATGATCAATAGTGTTGAATGCTTTTTGCAAACCAATTAAAATTATACCAGTGTAAGGCCGAAACCATAGTCAAACAAAATTTTCCCTACCAAACATTTGGTCATGACGTCAAAATGACGAGTGACTCCTAAAAAAATAACTTCAACATCGAGTTGAGACCAAATAAAATTTTGCGCTAGACTGCACATGTTATTGAATTGCCATATATATTAGACCAAATGCTTGTTACCTGTTCATACTTTAAATTTGATGTCAAATATTTGGTGACTCACAACCAAATGTTTGGTAAGGAAAATTTTGTTTGGAGGCCGACTATGGTTTCGGCCTAATTCCCAACGGAGGTCTTATTCTGAATAGTCAGTAAGTTGTGATAAGCTTTGAGAGCTACACAGGATATTTTTACATTTTAAATGTGACCGTCCATCTCAAATGAGCCGTAAATGATACTTTTTAGAATCGAGAAATAAATATCCAAAGTTTTCTTTTTTCTTTTTTTTTTCAATTTTTTTAATTATATCTTATTGTTTGAAAAAAAAATGGCCACTTTTGACCTATTTTTGGCAATATTTCAGAAAATAGATAAATATCAAAACAATGAGAAAACTCTTCCTTAACCGTGGTTTCTAGATTCTAAAAAGTAATTTTGTTCCAATTTTACCAAAGCACACTTTTATTTAGTTACGCTTTCCAGACATTTTTGGTGCCAAAATGCATGTTTGGTCAAATTAACCATTGGTTTTTGTTAAAAATAACACCACTATTGTGTTTAACGTGTAAAATGTATACTTTCAGTTGGATATAAGTTGGTGAGTACAATCCTTTCCAAAAGTGATGTGTTTACACCAATCTTAAAATGCCCTCACTCAAAATTTCCCTCAGAAATTAAACCCAACTTCTTGGAATAAAATATAATAAGATCAGCAAAATTAAGACAAACTTTAGATGTGTTTGTTTTTATTAGAATATATATTATATAATATGATGTAAATAAACATATCTTCCACGCATATAATTATTGCCATATTAAAGATTACAAGGTTTTAAGAACACTTACAAATTATGTTAACTTAATACAATCTAATGGTGGGTTTACACAGTGTCGACATACTTGATGTCGACGGAAAGTAACAGACTTGAAAATCAAGTGGTCGTGACCCATCATCAGCATTCATCCTTTTTACGTCAGCCAAGGTAGCTACTTGATTTTGAAGTCCGTTACCTGCTGTCAACGACGACTTGGCAAAGTGTAAACGCAACCTAATTCAATGCTGTAAAAGCACTTATCAAAATATTGTAAATGTACTTAATTTGGCTGTTTCTTTTTTAAGGCTTTGAATACCAGTTCCAAAATGTGCCACAAACAAATTGTAAAGTCTGCAGATTTTAATTTGCATTACAGGTGTAAATACATGCAAAGGTCATCATTTAGCAAAATTCATAATTGTCCAGATTCACAATTTGTATGTTCTATTCCAAACACCTTGAAAATTTCGTTTAAAAAACTGAAGCACAAGAATTAATTTTTTTTAAAGAATTATCAATGGAAAAATGTACGGCTAAATGATCTTTGAATGCATTTTTCATAGTTTCACATCAAAAACCATAACAACCTTTGACAGACCACATTTTGATTTATGTCAAGTGAAGTTCACTAAGGTGTCATTTTAATCCCTACAATATTGTCCGTCTTGAAAATATTTCAAAAAAGTATAGTATAAGATGTTGACTTTCAAGTTCATTTGTGGTGGATGAGCACAAATGTTACGACTCGCTAGTACGAAAGCTCGCTAGTCAGAAGGCTCGCTAGTCCAAAACATTATTCAATGGGGAAAATATAGCCTTGAAAAGGACTCACTAGTCCGAAAAAACAGCTCACTAGTCCGAAGGTTTGCTAGTCCCAATATGATAATAGGCTCGTCAGTCCGAATTTTAAAAACTACTCGCTAGTCTGAATTTTAAAAACGGCTTGCCAGTCCGAATTTAAATAACAGCTGGCTAGTCCAAATTTTAAAAAAGGCTCGCTAGTCCAAATTTTGAAAACAGCTGGACTTTATCATTCGGACTAGCGAGCCTAAATTACAATTCGGACTAGCAAGCCATCAGACTAGCGAGCTTTCCGACTAGCGAGCTGTCCCCATTATAATTTATGCACTTCATGAAAATAAATCCTTTACAAAAATATTTGACCATGTGACAATCCAATGGTTATTATAATTGTTACTTCACATTTTTATGTTAAAACCATAGTCATATATAAAGTAAAATGTGGGTTACCGCGGCAAAAGGATGCAGTTGTCGGTTCGTACAAGTTGTTCATTGTCGCATATCTCATTATGCAACTAGTATACATCAGATAGGCTACAATGAGCTACATGTAGGAGATGGCAACTGCATCCTTTTGCCATGTGGGCCCACAAATAGCAAAATCAAATTACCAGATATTTTGAGTTACTACATGTAAAGTAACTCTTACTGTTCAATAAATGTAATGCAGCAAAGAATGATTTCAATCATTTGTCATAAAAAAAAAAGCGAGACATAGACAATAAGTATCATCAGACTATGAATCTGATGATACTTATTGCAACAAAATGCCAGTGCCGGTTGCTACATTGTTGCGCCATGATTTATCTCCTGGCATTGGTCAACATTGTGCACTGATATCTAAAATAACCATCATTACTTTGATCTGCACCATTGAATCTTTTTCAGTATCTCTGTACAATGCATGCTTGTTTAACATTTTGAATGCAGCGTCAAGTTTATCAATGCACAATCAATAAGATATTACCCGCTGCTGTACAGTAAAGAATCATGTTGAAGCAAATTTGCTTGAAATCAAAATTGGGTACCTTTACTTATGTGGTTGTAACTTTTGAATGCATTAGTCAATTTCAACAATCTAAAATTCTAATGAAAGCTGATGAAATTTGCTATTTATCAAGTGTAATTAAAATTGATAAACATAACAGATTTCCTGTAAGAAAATTCCTCCGTTGATTACACTTTAATTTGACTCACCCTGTATAATGTACTACATTTGGTGAATTTAAGAGAGTTGACTTATTGCCACCAAATCATAAGGTTTCAAGGAAGTAAACCATATGTGGGCTGCTCTGGCAAAATGAGAGGAAAGTTGCAAATCTTCATTTTGAATAAATGGCATCTAAAGTAAAAATAGGGTGAAAAAGTCAAAAAGTGTTTACCTAAACCTAAAGTTTTGAAGGTAAACTTTGCCTGGAAGTGCAATTATTCACGGTTAATTGATTGCATGCTTTTTGAAATTGATCAACTTTTATTGCAATATATTCAGTAGACTACTTTGGATTTTGATCATAAACTCAATTTTGAAATTTGTGACTTTCCTCTCATTTTGCCATGGCGCAACAATGTAGCAACCGGCACTGGCATTTTGTTGCAAT
>JXSR01S073848.1:2284-16182 GCA_000969725.1 Ophiothrix spiculata | reverse complement strand
ATCAACAGAAAATATAGGGCTTACTAATCTTTGAACGCGTTTATCTCAGTTATACGTTTTACTCCCTGACAACCGTTGATGGACCATAACTTGACTTCTGGAAATCGTGTGATGTTCATTAGGATGTCATTTTAATCCTTAAAGTATGGTCTTTGCAAATAATTAAAAAAGTGAAAATGACATGGCATTTACTGCTCTTTTGGGCTGGACGGTCACATATATAGATTACTGTCCCCTGATTGGTTAAAAGTGAGGGCTTGGATTTAACTAGGCCCGGGGCATATTTTTTACTAGGCCCGCTCAACATTTTTTGCGCCGCCGGTGTAACACGTGTGTTTTAAGTGCAAAAATGACTCTTTTAAACAACCAGATGACACAAATCTACATGTATATATTCGGTATATAAAAGAATATTGACTGCTTATTCCTCAGGGCATGGTTAAAATTATTTCCCCTCGGTGATCTCAAAACCATGAATATGGCCAAAGCTTCTCAAAACCATGAATATGCCCTCAGCTTCGCTTTGGGCATATTCATGGTTTTGAGATCACCTCAGGAAAATAATTTAAACCATGTCCCTCAAAGCAGTCAATATTTGTATATTACCATACATAGATCATAGATATCTTCTTACCCCATCCTTCCACACAGCAACAAAAAAGATGATAAATATCATGTCAGAGTAATCTTCACAACAGTTCCTCATCTCAAAGATCCAGATCCTAAGGCTGTGATCACATAGAAGTATACTGTTTGGATATTGGGTGCAACATTTTACTTGAGCATGCGTATAGATTCAATCGAACATGTGAATTTGATGCTACCGGGTCACTTTAGAGGGCATTATTCGAAACAACTATATAGCTCACCGCGCCTTTATCACATATAGTCATCGAATTGCGTATAGTGAATATTGAATACCGTATACTTCTATGTGATAGCAGCCTTAAGAGACCATTTAATAGCTATATTATAACATGACAAGCCTCAATTAGGATACTGATCCTACTCAGCCATATTAACAATTTGGCAAAAATTCCAGGGTCCAAAAGCCCATATTCATGAGAGGCTATAAAAACACTAGTTGACATGGGTTAGTTGTCAACTACAGTTATTAACTTTTCATGAATATGGGCCCAGAATTCCATACATAATATTCAACAATTTTTTTCAAAAACTACCATATCACTCATATAGTACCGTTTTGACTCATCCAATTCAACTATTTGCCATCTAACAAACCCTTTGAATTTATAAGTTTCACAAATAAACATTCTCTATAACGGACATACTATCAAAGTATTTTAACACTTTTTGACACACTGGTATGAAGTAACTAAATGGTAAATGCAATAAAGATTTTTTAAATCCATAGTTGAATTGGAATTTCAAATACTTGTTCAAAAATTTCGAAATTTACTTCAAACAATATCTCCATGAAGCACTTTCTGGTAGATCTTGCAATTAATTAAAATTCATTATTTTCTAAACTAGTGAATTATCCCTGTATTGTTTTTATGCACCCGAGGCTTGTGATCAGTGTTCGAAATATAAATTTTTCACCACATGCACATGTGCATGTAACTACAAAAAGTTACCTGCACAAAATAATTTCTGCATGCACATAACAATTTACCAAAAAAAGCTCCGATTCTGCTGTCTTACATGTTACATACTTCAGACTTACTGTGCGACTCCCTCGGTGGATCGACCAGCACATGTGTACTTTTCGCAGGTGCAGATTCTGCCGGAGATTCTCTAAAAGCAACATCCGCGATATCCTCTTTTTCAGCTTGGGAAACTGTTGATTTTTTGCATAAATGAGCGGTGTACATTGCGTCTGCGATTTAGTCTTTCCCTTTGGTTTAGGTGGCACATTTTGGATCGTGTTTGTTTTTGTTTTGAACGACAAATTTCATTTTTTATGAATGAACAGAATGAAAATATCAACATGTTAATCTCATACTATTATTTGTGAAAATATGAAAACCAGACGGTCGCTATATATATTGGTCCGTATTGAACGCAAGGACGACTGTACTACAAAATGCACGTGGTAACGAGACTTGAGCAATTGCTCAATTGCGACACCCTCTAGGGCAGTAATGAATGATATGACGTCACACCCAGTCGAAATGTCCCGGAAATTCCCAGATAAACAAACAGGGATACTACGTAGCAAGTACGAATTTAACACGGTTTGTGGTCGTATTTTCTTGCAATTTTTTAATCTTAAAACAGATATTTAAAATAAATAATTTAATTTATTTCTAGATATATATACTTATTTCTCTTTATATATACTATTTATCATGACCAAAGATGTACATGCACTTGTGCAGGTGTGAGTAGTAAGCTTACATGCACAGCCAAAAAGTTACCTGCATTTGTGCATGCGCGCACGTGGTATTTCGAACACTGCTTGTGATCAGTTCCCCACTTATATATTAAAGCACTTATATATATTTCAATGATGCATCGTAAACTGGGGTGATTTTGAATAAAATCTTGACAAGGTGGTTTGTGACCAACTCATCTCACTTGACAGTAATTTGTAAAGGATTAATCATTGATGGATGAAATGCTACATAAACTACCATCAGGTGAGATGGTGTTCAAAGTCATCCCAGTTTACGGCACATTTTTGTAAAAGTTATTTTCTGCAATAAAAGAAATTCTCACATTCCATGTTTAAGCTAGTTTGTTGCCAAAGTAAGAAAACATATCTTGAAATACAAAGTTGATGCAACAATTCTAGCTTTATGCATGGAATTAGGTCTTATCTCCTAATTCCATGCTTTATGTAATTTGCATAACTACCATGGAAAAAATGCATTGCAGGGTTATCGGTTGTGCTTTATACAGAAAATACTCAAAGTATACAGGCTGACAAAATCACAAACTAGAAAATTTAAGCTATAAGGTAACAATTAACCAAGACAAACAATGTGATACCAGCATTCATGCAAGTGTCAATTGGAGTCTTAAGCATACCCTCCCCAAGGGTCATCAAAATTAAATTTACCATAAGTATTTTTTGTGTAGAGACCATGTTTTTGATTTGTAACTACATTACCCTAAAAAGATAATGGGCAAAAACTGTTTTACAGTCTCAAAGAAAGAAGAAAGAAATCTAGTTAAAAGATCATCTTTTTTACATTTTCTAAAAACTAAAGATCACATTTTTGACATGTTTTAGTTCTATTTCATAGCTTTTTGGATTCCGGAACCACATGGAATCATTGCAAGTACCAGAAGTATAGGCCTATATTACATTGCCAATTTGATTGGAAAGAAATGTACACTGTACATATTTTAAATCGATGTCACAATACCAATGTAAGACACAATGTAAATATTAATCCAAAGAACAGGGGTATACCAAGGAAATTATACATAAATTATAGATATGGTACAAGCAATCAGACTCTGTTACAAAATCCATATAGCATATCCCTTGTATTCTACAACTCTGTGAACTGGTGGTTTGTATTGTGTAAGAGACTAGCAATGATTGATTAGAATTGATTAAGACCAAATCACTGCTTATTAATATTTTCTTACATGAATTCTTCATGATTTTGGTACTATTTTTGGCTAAGTTTGTTGCTAACACATGGGCAAACTTTGATCATAAGTTCACTTGAATATTCAGCAAGATATGATTCGTTGTTATGATTTGAGAAAAACAGACTAATTTACTACCCCGTATGGTCATATTGGTTCATGTGCGTTAATCGGCTGCTTGTTGCACACTTCCAAGATTCACAGAGTATATATGCGTCAAATGAAGATTTACGGAGATAAAATAGCTTACGAGCAACAACAAGATGCAGCAGACACAGATTCTTGATTTGAATTCCTTACATACATATCTTGGTATACATTTGTATACTGCTCACTGCATTGTCAGAAGCTTTAATAATCGATTTTGTCCCAGGTGTATGGGCACACACTTCAGCTTTACAAATTTTCTAGTACATAAAATAAGATGAATATAACTAAATAATACAATAATAATAATTGCACCAAGTATTGTTCCTGCATGAGGTTCATATAGTCACGCGTTTTGGTAGCATTCCCAATATTTGGTATATATACACAGTCAGTTTCATATATTCTACATAAAATATTATAATTCTAGAATAGTGAAAATATGATGAAAATCTTGAATAAAATAGTGAACAGCTGATGATAGATCCAATAAATAAGGCACACAAAAAACAAAATTTGCATCAAAGATAATGTAACTTATCCCCAGTTAATGAGTGTAAAACCACTGACGTGCATCAAAACAATCACTTTATTGTTGTGTAACAACACTTGAAACCAAGACTCTAAACCACGATACTAATTATTGACTGAAAGCAAGTCACAAAAGGAAGACATAAATTGGATTATTGATTTTTGTGAAAAAAACATCTTGGTTTTGTGTGTCCGTTTCTTGACTTGGTTTAGTGAGAACAACAGAATAGTACTGGCCACTGTTTTGAGGCACTTCAAACCAAGATGTAATGTCCAAACCAAGACATTCTTTATTTCTAGTGTTATCCAAGGATTATTTTCCATATTATAGCATAATCTGTGGTTAGGTTTGTGCACCAAAAATAAGGTTTCTTATCCCAATTAAAGCAATACTATAAGATTTTGATCAAAAATGGTTTATATTAAAAACAGCATAAAATGGTGGAATGTGACTATCTAAAAGCGTTTTTAAGTTTATTTTGTGAAAAAAATTGTTTTGCCACCAAAAAATGGATAAAAGCACATGCATGCTTTCCTATACTAATACATGTGGAATTAAATTTGGGATCCCGAAAATAATTCAACAAAAGACCATAACAGAAAAAGTAAGGATATTTGAGCCAAATCGTTTAGAGGGTATTCATATCTACCAAAAACAAACCCAATTAGCCCAAAAAATCAAAAGTCATTGGTTACAGGGGGCACTTCATTTAAAAAACTTTATAGTATTGCTTTAACAGGTGTAGAGGTGTAGAATAACATTGCCTAATCTCGGGTTTACTAACATAATCCAAGCCTAATCCATGATTAGCTTTGTACAACCAAGATACAGTTTCCTGTACATACTTAATTAGGATATGTGTCCCGTCATATCGAAAGGTACTTTAAGGGTCCCAAAATGAAAATTGATTTTTAAACAGATTATATTTTAAGCTTTAAAATGACACCTTACTTTTGGTTATTGGATGTTGGATTGCAAAGTTACATCCAAATTGGTAAAAGGCATCGGGCTGATTTAAAAATCTATAGTTCTGAGAAAATCAAGTTTAAAGTTTCTGTACTGGTAAAACTTGAATGAAGAAAGGATATTTATCTTGGTTTTTAAAACATTTGTCTTATGTTTTCGACGCGATGTTGGAACCTGATTAATATGATATAGAATACACTTCAAAGGTAACGTTTCAGATGAAATTAGAAATTTGACCTTTGACGTGATTTTTGACTATGTTCAGCTTCAATGGCCCGTATCTTGTAATATACTATGCCGACCTTAAGGTACCTTTAGATATGACAGGCCACATATTGCCTTATCTAGGGTGTACTCTTCTAATCCAAACCTCTTCCATGGGTGGCTAGCTTTGTGCACCAAAGATAAGGCTTCTTACTTCCTTACTACAATTTTTGTCGAAAAATACCTACCACGAACAAACATAAATTGAAGATCTTAGTTCCCATGTACACATACAAGACACACTCCACTTCCAATTCCAACCGGACGAAGAAGTTCCTTCTTGATATGAGACCAATCAGGATGTTTGAAGACTTGTAGACAAGATTTATGTTTCAATCCATGTGGAAGATCTTTAACATCCATATCTTCTAGAAGAATACGGACAACTTTATGTTCATAGTCATAGTTTACGTCAGTATATATCCAACTTCGTATCTTTTTGCACCAGCCACTTTCAAGAAATTTTCTTGTTAAGACCAACATGATTTTAGCACTATTCTTCAATGCATCATGTAGAGTATCTACTTGGCTTACTCCCCCCGAAAAGTCTCGAGCTTGGATGCAGCCTTTTAAGGGATGACTACCTGTTTCCAGTTGTGGTAGAAGATTGTAGTAAATAAATTCACTAGTATCACCATAACTGTCACTGAAAATCTCATCATGCACGACAAAAAAATCATACATATATTTGTTGTTGTGAGCATTCTCAGGAGCTTCACCTATTTCATATGGTCTTGACGCCGACGCATCGATTGTATCGCTACTTGTACTTGACATACGAGGTAAACAATCATAGACTGATTGTATATTTTCTCCTGGAACTTCGTTCGTGGGTTCTTCATTTTCACCAGTGTACTGTTCCAAAGCCTCTGCAACCTTTGCACTCATTTGCTTTACTTCTTTGACAAATCTTTCGCAGATGTCAGGACAAGGGGAAGTTTTGCATCTTGTACTGCACACTTTAGTGACTTTGAATCTCTCGATGCATTTATGGGCAAGCGTCAATGTGGAATGTGTCGTTGAATTTGACAGATCTTCAAGTATGCATAGGATTTCATCTGGATACCTTCTACTAAAATAACTCCATTTGATCTTTTTGTGTTTAGATTTTTCCATTCCTTTGCTGTTCTTTTTGTGGTCATCTTTTTTGATCTCTTTGTCAATCTTTGTGTGTTCATTCCTTTTGCATCCCTTTGCATGTCCATATTTTTCCATCCCTTTACTAAGCCAATATACTAACTGCTTCAGAAGAACCCTAGGCCTGTCCTCTGCTTTGTACCTCTTCAACATCCTTTTGAACATGTATCGAAAGTTGTTGAAATGCTTTGTGTCAGGATTCTCAAATTGCAAAGCTTGCATGAAACTCTTGATCGAATCATCGTGTTTTTTGAGGTCGCACAGAATGAGTGCTTTGCGCTGGTGAAGCTCAGGACGACGAGTGCCATCTTGACACTCTTCAGCATCACTGCAGCACTGAAGGGCATCGTCCAACCTTTCCATGTCAAATGACCTGGTCTCTTCCTTCCATGCCAATCTATGATGAACTTCTGCCAGATGAATTATGTCAAGTACATAGGGGTTGTAATCAACGCACCACTGCAAATCTTTCATCGCATCGTCAAGAAGACATCTTTCTGGTGTCTGGTGTTGTCTCATTAGTTTGTTATACTTCAGGCGATTTATATGAGCTCTGATTCGACGAGCCCCATGATTCGAAATTCCTTTGTTGCTCTGCAAAGATTTTTCTATAAATCTTCTAGCTTCATCTTCTCTATTGTCATCATAAAGACAATGGGCTATCCTATTCAGGCAAATCCAGTTTTCTTCTAACTCACAAGCTCGAAAATAGCACCCTTGAGGTGTATACCAATAACGCTGTAAGTCATTCTCAACAACTAAACCTGGCATATTTGATATGTCTCCTGGACCTGGCATAACTGACATGCTCCGTGGACGCTGTGAGAATAAATTTCCCAATAAGACAAAAGCCCTTGAAAGTCTTTGATTATCATAAGTAGATTTCAAATTTGGCAGAATACAGGTAAATGTCTTGTTGAAATTGTGTTTGTACTTTTCTTCATCCTCCCATAGTTTACGGACATTGTTCTGTCTAATATATTGAAGAGCTAAAAAGAACATCCAGTCATTTCTTTCTGAAACATCAACAGCAGAATTTCCAGCCTGCAAAGCCTCCTCATACAAGTGTATTGACTTCATAAGCTTACAAGTACATTTTGTGTCTACATGTATATCATATCCCCATGCTAAAGCTTGACTTGCAAGATATCTAGAATCAACCTTTTGAGCTTCTTGAATATTGCTGTCACCCCTGATCTTATCTATTACACATTCTAAATTTTTTTCATACTTCGCTTTTTCAGAAGAATTTCTCGAACGACTTTGGCCACCAAACAATGTAATTAAGTCCTGTAAAGCATGCACATTTGTAGAATCTGTTTGTAATATCTGTATCAAATGGTCTCGGGCTTCACTAAGTTTACCTAAACGGTAGTTATACACAGCTATGAGGTTAAGAATTGTACATTTTTGTGGGCAGTTGTTCAACTCATGATACTTGTTCAGCTCTTCTAGCTTACATTCAGCCTGTCTTCTGTCAGCATCCTCAAGTGGTACTTTGTTTATGTCTAGTTCTAGTGAAAGCAATCCAAATTGACTGGAGTTTAAACTGCCTGATGGTAGGTCACAAGTCAAAATACTTTCATTGTTGGATGGAAGATCCATGTTCCTTGCATCTGAGATTCCTCACTAAAGATCAGATGGAAGATCAGGGTTCCTTGTGTCTGGGCTACCAGGTGGTCTGTTTTATGTTGGTGTGGATTATTTGGTTGCTCTTCCATCTGAAATAATGAACAAATCACATTTTTAATTAACTTAATGATAATTAAGAGTTTGTCCGGGGGTGTGGGAGGTTGGTTGTTAACTGATATTTCTGTTTGGGTAACCACCCAAGATCAGGGTTCCTTGTGTCTGGGCTACCAGGTGGTCTGGTTTTATGTTGGTGTGGATTATATGGTTGCTCTTCCATCTGAAATAATGAACAAATCACATTTTTAATTAACTTCATGATAATTAAGAGTTTGTTCGTGGGTGGAGGAGGTTGGTTGTTAACTGATATTTCTGTTTGGGTAACCACCCGAGTTCCACAGCTTCCAAAGGTGACCCTGTGTGCGACCAAAAATTGGCAAAAATGAGTGATTAAAAAAATGATTAAATAAAACATCGCGGTCCCCGGACCGCTAGTGTCGTCTGTCATCGCGGTTTGTCAATGATGTACAGGTCACGGGTATAGGTTTGCATTTTTCTAAGATTTTTTCCAGAAACTGATCCATGCACCTTTAATTGGAATTTTTCAGTGAAACACTTGAGGGGGCAATATTGTGATATAATGACCTCTAGAAAACATTTCAAGACCTAATTCCAATTTTTATTTTCACCTTTTAATTTCAGAAAATGAACCACACACCTTTATCATACCAAAATCCATGCACCTTTAATTAGCATTTGTCAGCAAAGACCCCACATGGTGTAGACCCTCCCCTTCACCAACTTTCATCAAAATTGTGTCCAAGTTCCATGAAAATCTGACAAATTATATGAATTTTGTGATCAATCTTATTATTTCAACCACCAACAGTCATTGACCTCTGGTGACCCCTTGTTGACCTTTGACCCCATTTCAGTTAGGACCATGTGTGTGCCCCTACCCAAGGACCATTGTGTCCAAGTCCCATGGGAATCGGTCAAAGTATGTGAGAATAGCTGCACATTGAAAAAGGTTAACATTGTTACAGACGGACAGACAGCCACCAGTGATGTAAATCGGTAATTTACCGGTTAATTTACATGGTAAATTACCGGTAAATTACTGCCATCATAATTTACCGCCCTAAAAAGTGGTAAATTAAGTAAAATAAGTAAAATATAACAAAACCATAAAAAAAATCATTTTTTAGAAGTTTTACTGATCTTTATGACAAAACCATGCTTTAAATCATATTTAAACCTTAAATTAATGTCTCAGTGTCACCATTTACTGTTATTTATTCAAATAAATGAGTTTTTTTAGCCTAGACTCAACACCAGTGCATATTGCATGGGCAATTTCAGTGTAATTTTTAAAAAAGATATTTTTTGAGTGAATTATTTAGAACAGATTGATCTTTCAGTATGTGCTTTCATGTCTGCTGGTACAGTTTATGATCTATGTGCTATGCAGTTTATTGGTCTACAATGTATCTCTGGAGGGGGGACAATCACATAATATTAAAGGTATTATAGCCTATAATAGGTATGTGCTACGACCAGGATGAGAGCAGTCCAATAAGTGTATTTCAAGCTTAATGCATCACTGACCCAAGTCAATCTTTTTTCAAAAATGAATTATCATAGACCTATAAGAGATTTTCTTATAGATAGGGCTGTCTTGGGCATGAAAGTCTAAACTGAATCCACACTGCAACTGCACCAAAAAGTTCTTTATGTATTTGAAAATTTAACAAAATCTAAGTCCATAATTTGGAAAGGACATGATCTGTTATTTTAAGGTGTCTGGTCCATAATAGATTTGACTGAAATTTGCTGGTAAAAATCGGCATGAATAATATTTTAGCGATATAGAACCGATTTTTAAAATAAAAATTTGGGGTCACCCAACTCGTTGTTTGCATGCGAGTCTGTTTAAAAATAGCATTTTTGTAGCTTTTTGGGGAAAATTAGTACAAATTAGTTGCAAGCAAGGGGGAAATCATCCTTTATCAGAACCAGATCTCACTATTCTCAATACCTTACTTTAGAAAATCCTTTTTATGCAGGGACCCAATGACACCCAATTGCTGCCCAAGCAGCAGCTTTATATGTCATGGAATTGGAAAGCGGGAGGTACTTGGTTTAATCCTAGTGAAAACACTCATTTTCAATACTCTTCCTTTTTCAAAAAGATGGGCTACAAATGGGAAAAGTTGAAAATCAGTTGGGGTTAAGCTTACTTTGTGTAATTTATCTGCTAAAGTAAACCAGTTTAAATATCACTTAAAAGTAGAAGAGCATTGCTATTAGTATTTATAAAAGTAAGTCTGAGTCTTGTCGTTAAGTGAAAATTTTAATGATACAATATATTGTTGACTTGATTAAATGTTAATTATGCTAGATGTTTTGAACTACTTATAGTTAAATCCCAATTAATTTTGGAAGCTGAAGTTCATATTATACGTGTAAGCTGTTTCGATATTAAACATTATTAAGTGTATACCTAAATTTGGTACCAAAATGTTTTCATTTTTTGCGAAGTTTTATAATTTACTTATTTTACTAAATTAACTTTATTTTACCGGTAATTTACAGAAATTTACCGGTAATTTACCGCAGTTTTTAACTTACCGGTAAATTAACAACATTGACAGCCACACACACAGACATACAAGCAAAGTAATACCTATGTGCTCATCTTACAGACGACACAATAATACCTATGTGCTTATCTTACAGATGAGTCACAAAAAATGATACCCTATCCAAGACCATAAATCTGCCATATATGTTCGAATGGATACCCTATCCGAGACCATACTTGTTCAAATGGATATATCCTTTTTTTTTCGGTATACGCTATTCGCAATTCGATGGCTATGGCAGTTGTTTTGAATAATGCCCTCTTATGTGACCCAGTAGCATCAACTTCGCATATGTGAAAAAATAATTATTACAAGAAAACTTAGGTAAAATGTAACTGTACACCATTTAAACACTTTTTAAGAAATGATCCTAGTGCCCTTTATTGGCAGTTTAAGGCACAATTGTCATTAATTCGACCATTCCTTTTTAGTCTGATACCTTATCAGAGTCTAAGAAGCCAAATTTGATACCCTATGTGTGACTTGCAGAGTACCAGGTCGATTTTGATACCCTATATTGCAAGTCTTGACACCTGTTCAGGTCTCACCTTTTTGTACCGCAGGTGGTTGCTCGGTTAGAATACCCAGACCCAGTTACCACCAACCAGGGGGGGGGGGGGTTCATTCACATGTGACATGTGACCATCCATCACAAACCTCATGTAATGCCAGCATATTTCATTTTGAGCTAGAGTTTGTCATACAATGTAAACAAAAAGTCATTCTGTTAAAATAATGGTTTTGCACATTTGAAATGGACACGCTTTTTTAAACACCTTGTAAAGAATTGACTTTCATTTCAAATTCAAAAATGTTGAATTGAAAATGTGCATAAAATGAAGATCTATCACTAGTTTTCTTATTTATCATAATTCCATTTCCTCTTCTGAGCATATGAACCAGAGAAAAGCACTAGTATTATGTGACAGAGGAATTAATGATCTTTTTAAATCTACAATATAACAAACTGTGCTGGAGATTTGTGCCTGGGGAGTGCAATGACATTCAAAGACTTTTTTTCACACCCTGCCTGCCAATTTAGACCCACATTTAAACCACAATCTTCATTACCCAAGCCCCATTTTCAAAATGTTTCAGTTCCCTAGCCTCCTTTTTTTGAAATTTAGTTCCCAAGATCCTCATTTCAGATCTCAAATTTAGCCCAAAAAATTAGTTCTCAAGGGTCATTTTTGGGTCACTTTAGTTCTCTAGACCCAATCTTCCATTCCCTAAACTAGGGTTTCAGATATCAGGGCTGCACGCCCCAACAAAACCAAAGTTGGGTGGCCCCAGGTTGTGGTGGACAGTCACATTTCATCATGCATATATTCCTTTCAACAACTCACTCTTCCTTATACATTTGCTACCAAACAAGAAATATTTGCTAGCAATTTAATTTCGCTAATACCCCAAAATCGCAAAATTAATTTGCTGCTAATATTAATAATGTACAATGATTCCAATGGCATGCTGATGCAATTAGTGAAATTAAAAGCCGTCAAAAACCCCAGATTCTGAAATTCTCAAAATTTTCTTTCCGCAAATATTTCTGTTTTACAGTAAGCAAGTCACGCACTGCACGGCGTTTACAGAAGTGCATTTATGCAGTACACACAAGTTGGCATACTCTTCTTCGCGCGTTGGGCACTTAAAGCTAAAGTATGTGCAACAGTACTGTTGTGCAAAGTATGTGTTTGGGAACAATTGAAAATTGTAAACAGCAAAGCAAAAAACATTCACAAACTAGCACTTTGCTTCAGATTCTGCAAGATATTTTTTATGAAGATGTATCTGTTAAATTGAGGACATTTAGAATTAAATTCATACGTTTTCAGATTTTCGTGGTTGAAGGGTTTTCAAACACGCTACAGAGTTGTTCACCACAAATCAATAACACTGCATTTATTGAATAAAATGACCAAATTGACATTTGCAAAATCATAGAAAATTATAATTTATGAAGTACTAGTATAACCATTACTGTTTATTTCCAACATTAAAGACGATCACAGTGTTAAAGGTGCAATTCATGATTTTGATGTGGCCTTTTTTCTAGCTAAATAAAAAGAAGAGTACAACATAAATATATTCTGAAAATTTCACTTAATGCCGACCGTTCGTTTCCAAGTTACAAGCTTTTCAGCATTTTGAAAATCCCCATAGGCTACTGTGTTGCAATTACTGTCGGGGCCCCGACAATAATTAGAAAATGACACATTTTCTCACTTTTCTCAAAAACGCAAGCACATATGAAAGAATGGTTTGGGGATCGTAACATACACCAGCTGAGGATTCATATAAGCTAAAAAATTCAAATTTGATAGAGGTGACCTTGAGGGTGAAAAGTGGATCATGAATTGCCCCTTTAATTTTTACCAACAGATGGCAGGGTTGCAGTCTTGCAGAATCAGTTGTTGGTCAATCAAGAGCACTTGGTAGACTTGTGTAGTCAAAAATAATGTTCTCCTCTTTTCGCAATAGGCCTATTATATATATGAAATGATTATATACAAGCCTGTATAAAAGTGCATACAATTCTGAGGTGTCTGTATTGAATAAAATGGCCAGTAAAAGATGACAATTTTTTTCTATTTTATCTACTTTACTGTACTTAGGATAAAATATTCATAAATCAAATTTTTAGAATTAAAATCATTTAATTTTTTTTACTAATGTGACCATTTCGTTACTCAAAGTTCCGGTGTGTAGAAAATAGTAAATAGATATATTGCGGCAACACTGCGGCGGTTGGAAAATCTAACTATATCGCTATATCCCATGGGTTATGAATATTCATGAGCTTATTAATTTGTTTTATTATATAAATATGAAGGGGTGTGCAATCGGAAGATAATTTATCTCACTAAAATGTAACACATTTGCCGTGACAATTTTAGTTGCTGTGACACTCTTTATCAAGCATATGACGCAACGTTTAGAGGTAAAATATCAAGCCTCGGCGCACGGTTCGGTACTTTTGGATCAGCTGAAACGTGGGGCCGTAAACCAAA
>JXSR01S073846.1:17223-27481 GCA_000969725.1 Ophiothrix spiculata | reverse complement strand
TTTTAATGTTTATTTGTCTGATTGTGATTTAAGCTTAAGATTAGATCATCTTGTCAATCTATCTACAGCCCAGTGACTATTTACTTGTAAAAACAAAACAGAAAGTTGCAACAAAGGCACTTGTGGCACACCATTCTACTTCTTTAAATTTTAATTGTAATTGAAGGTAAAAATAAGCATTCCCAGAGTTTCGTAATGTTTAATTGTGAGATTATTTCAAAGTTTGCATTTGGTGTTACATGATTGTGTGTGTCCTGGTGCAGGTTGGGGAACAGTACTGCTGCATATTTCTTTCCAGGGATGAGGCATATCAAATGATGACGGCACTCCAATTTTAAACAGATACAGCATGGGTATAACGAATTCACAAGAATGCACAGTCCCCTCCCCCTGTCCTCTATGTAAGGGTATTTAAAAGGGGTAAGAGTTAGGATTTTGGGTTAGGGTTAGGTATTATGTTCAGGTTTTAGGGTAAGGGTTTCGGGTTATGATAAATATAATTTGCCAGTCTGCTGAATGTCTTAAGCAAACCAGGGCCAGTCTGCCGAATGTCCGTCTGCAGGCCAGTCTGCCCAGTCTGCTCCAGTCTGCCCCAGTCTGCCCAGTCTGCTTCAGTCTGCCCCAGTCTGCCCAATCTGCCTAATGGCCGAACCGGTATTTGAACGTCATATGGCGCATATCTCATTTTAATTCCACGCAATGTTTGAACAAATATATTATGTAAAAATATTGTATAGTTATTAGCAAACATCAGTAAAAATACGGTATTTTAACTAACTGTAGTTTTACCGATTTTTGCTAATACATGTAAGTATACCGTAGTTTTACAGATTAGAAAAACAATGTAAGCTTTCAAAATAATACATAACTTTTGATACGTAACAAGACGTATTACCAACAGCAATTGATGTTTCACCGTATATCATCAAATCTAATCTTAACCCTAACACCAGTGATTCTTACAAATACAAGAAATAGCGTTTAAATACAGAAATGAAGAGGGAAACTAATATTTGACTTATTACGTTACACATGTAAGAATTCGATTTGCGTTGAACTTACATTACATACACATTTGATTTTGGATTGATTATAACAAAATCCATATTTTCAAGAATATTGTCAATGGTATACTATGTTTCGAATTCATCGAAATCAATATATTTCATTTCAAGTAATTTGTAGCAATTTTCTAGAAAGAGTTTACCTTTTTCTTTGCTTATATCCAATAATCAATTGACCCCTTTAGTTCTCAACCATTACCTTTCATATGAATTTCCCTCAATTTTTGTATTCCCCAAACGATTGTGTTGACGTCATCACATACCCGTCAGCCGTAAAACCTATGCAACAATGCCTCATTATACGGCAATCTTCCGTCAAACCACACTTAAAACTCATCTGAGAAGCCGAGTGCTAACACTAGGGATCAAAGCATAACATTTTTAATAAATAGTAATCATGAAATCTGCTATAACCTTTTTGCTATATCAAAGTTTTTTATATTACTGTATAAGGTAGACACAAAAGTTGCTTCAAAATTAAGTGACAGAGATGTTTCCCCGCATGAAATTGCTTTTTTAAGGGAATGAATCCAATTTGACTTCACCCCATTCTCAGCAATATTGCTCCGTCTCAAACTGGTTGGGAGAAATAAAAATCGTTGACCTATTTAGATAATGTACTCACTTCCCCTGGGTATTGATTGTATCTGACATTATGATGCTATTGAACTCCTTGTTGGCTTTCAGTGTGTCATATCTAAAGTTTGATGGTGACGAATGACAAGAATATTTTATTAGAGTGGATTAATTGCGAAGAATCAAAAAAGACGCAAGATCACTGTGTATATAGATTGATGACTACTATATTTCTATATGTCATAATGTATAGACATATCGGTTTATGTCATAATGTCACCAGCTAAAAAAAAATACCAAGATACCTTAGAAATCGTTTTGGAATGGCTCTTAGTTGCATTTACCTTGTTTTACACCCTGGATAGCAATCAGGGTTTTTTAACTTAAAATTAGCAATCATTATTTAAATGTTTTTCCCCCCCAAAAAACCTGTCTAAAAATCAAACATTAAAGAAAGATAATATTTTTCTTCTAATACTACTTCTACATGTATGACTATAATTTTCTTTAAGTCATATTAAAACAATGATATCATGTTCACACAATTGCATGAACTTTCAGTAATTTGTTGGTGTCAAATAATATTTTTCTTACAATTGATAAAACAGCGAGATATCGAGGGTAAAATCAACATTGCTTGTATAAGAGCTGTAACATCACTTCTCCAAACGTGTTACTTTCATAAGGTGTGTCAGTTATGTTCATAAATAACTCAACTCATGAAATACAAGAAGAAGAACTTTATTGATATTCAATAATCAAAGTACAACGATTAAAACATGACAAGAGTATATAAAAAACATACCATCCCACCCCCACCCACAAGAAAACTAAATTACTAGGCTAAAATACGAAAAAGTAAGAAACAAGCTAACTCAATTATTTACTATCAATTTGTATGGCTTCAGTACATGACTAATGTACACTATTTTCACGTAGATCTGAATGTCTCCCAGAACAGGTCACAAATATTGCTCGGGTCCACGAATAATTATTTAGATAAATATCTTGCAAAAGAACATGCTACATTAAAATACTAATTTGGTATAGTTGATATCTTTTACCTTTGAATACGTTTTATAGCAGTGAAGCAGCACCTTTTGTCTATCTACAAATTCATATCCAACGTGTAAAATGTTGTTAAAATGTTGGTTTGGATATATCCTATGCTATGAGTAGACGTCCTTTGTGACATTTCATGTAATGCTTTACGTGATATATCAAGAGTAAATTAACATATTTAAAAAGGCGCTTTGATAAATTTTCAAGAGTGCCATGTATCAAAATATTCACGAAATTTCGAAATATTTCTTTTAGTATATTCAAATATTATTGCCTCTTTCTGCAAACTATCATTTACCGATATATTTGATGATGCTTAAAAAGAGTTAGAGAAAAAACAAAATTTAACGGATATCATTATTTATTACAATATGTCATTTAGCACATTTGATCTAGACGAGACAGAAATGTCGATCTGTTACAAAGTTTTTTGTTGTTAAGATTTTGTCTTTTATACACGATCAAAATTCGTGCATTTCTTCCATAGATAGGTTTTATTCCATTCCTATACATATACTTTGATGCTGTATCACGAATATTTTACTATCATATTCTACAACCATAAGAGTCTGTTCTCATAAACCGATATATCTTGTAACAACGCAATATCAATAGTTGATGCAAGATAAAGCATGGTGGAATTCCCCGGGTGGAATTTAGTAACTTAAAATAGGGGGTGTGATAAAATCAAAATTTTTGCGGGGCCCCCCTTAAAATATATAGTAGACCCTACAAAACAAGAATATGACAAAGAAAAAATAATTTGAGTTCGGTAACCCCCCCCCCCTGTACATACCCTCTGAAAGTTTTGGTATAAGGTTGCAGAATTCGGAAGACTTGCACCATGTATTTGTATAGGTGATATTATATGAAGTTCAGAAATTTGTTGAAATGACATGGTACATGAAAGGTAATGTAAAACGTGTTCAATACAAATAAAACAAAGTGTCTTCAAGGCAAAAGCATTGCAATTTCATCTGACGTCAAAGAGGCTATCAAAATCTAGAATTTTGGTCAAACCAGTATACAACAACAACAACAATTGCAGCAGCTTCAACGACAGCAGTAACAACAACAACAACAACAGCAACAACAATAATGTCAGGATGTCGTCAAAGGATATCTGCAAATGTTCGGTTCGAAAATTTCGCCTTACGTTACCCCAGGCAATTTCATGGTCACAACTAAACATTTGTTACTCTTTGTCATACTTTGATATAAAATTGGATTCAGTGTGTCCAATACACAGAAAAATTGATAGAGCATAATAATGACTAAACTTGGAACATGAATAGTAAATGGTAGTAGAATCAATTAGTACAAACTTTTTATACTCTTTTGCTTTTTAGGAATTATTCCAATGTGACGTTATCAATAATACTCCGTCTTTAAAGGAGCATGGTCCGATTGTTTCAACTTTTTTCAAACTTTCTGAGATTTTGGTATCAAAATATTACTTACATTTTTCTCATAACCCATGTGGTTATGTTCCGTTTTGAAGATACGTATGAAAATGTGTCTAATTATGGTAACCATAATTAGTTTTATATAGTAACGTATAGGTGAGTCTGAAATACAAAATTGCCCATAAAATCAAAACGGTTTGACTGATTCAGCTGAAATTTGAAACACAGACTTCTTTAGTGGTTATCTTTTATATGACATTGCAAATTAAATATTGAAATATCGGACCAAGCTCCTTTAACTGGTTGAAGGAGAAATACAAATCGTTGACCTATTTAGATAATGCACTCATTCCCCTGGGATATGAATTGTGTCTGACATTAAAACTCCTTGTCATGCTAGTTGGCTGTCAGTGTGTCATGTCTAAAGTTGGACTTTTAAGACTGACAAAAGAGAGGATTAAATGTGAAGACGCAAAATAAACAAAGGATCCCTGTGTATATAGAATGTTGTAGGCTGAATGTCACCAAATTTAAGATATCAAGACACCTTAGAAATCTTTTTAGTTGAAGAGGCTTTTAGCTGCATTTGTTTCCTTCTCCAAGATTTTTTTTTATTTTAAATTAAAGAAAAAAGAATTCAACAAAAACATATTTTTCACGTAACTATTTCTTCATGTATGACTATAAGTTACTTCACGTCTTATAAAAACAATTGTATCATGTTCACAAATGTTAAATTGTGAACACAATTGCATTTACTTTAAGTAATTTTTGTATCAAATGATCAATGATGATATTTTTGGAGGAATGATTATACAGCTAGATCCTGAGTGTAAAATCAACTTTGCGTGTGTAACATCTGATTATATTTCAATAAATATCCACCTTTAGATTTATGTGAGGGATGCCGTTATTGTTTTTAGTGTATACTGCATAGTATTTCATTAAAACTTACTATATTATCCAAGATGGTATCGTTATAAGAATGACTCATTACACAATTATTTTTATGTAACAAATTACATACACACTGCGGACACTGATCGAAAAGGTATCAGAAACTTTACTTACTGATTGGAGCTTAAAAGAGATAAGGGTACAGTTTGTTAATGTTATAATATACATATTGATTCAATCCGCGGTATATCAGTTCCAATACGGTATTGCAAGCTGGTATTCACCTGGCATGAGCCAGGTACATTACCGACAAGGCATAAAATACATTAAAGGCATAAGTTGAAACATAATAACAAACAAACAAATAAAAAAACCAAACACAACACTAGAGTGTGTGGCTAATTTAGGCTATCATGCTATGGTAATGTCCAAGTAAATAAATACATAATACCCTATCTCGTACTTGATTTACTTAAACGTAAGAGAAATATAAACAAACAAACAAATAAAAAAAATAAACAAACAAACATGCAGCGCAAATGTGCAGGGGCTGCTTTAAAAATGTACACGATATACTCGTATCATATGAGTGTAATTATGTACAGACCTTGAGTATGCTGAACAGCTGAGGTACAGCAACTTTGGTGATTAAAATGATAATTTCTGTCAAACAAAAGTATGTAAGATTTCTGATATTGCTTAAGGTCTGAGGTCAAGACAACTTGTTGACGCAATAATGCATTTGACATTATGAAACGCTTGCGTCAAAGCATATCCATTATTACTGGTAAGCGTCAAAGGGCCAGTTTATACCAATTATTTCTTCTGCTGATATGAATTAAGCAATCTGAGAAAGGTGAAACCTTTTAGCCAAGAAGAGTAAACTTGAGATGGTTAAAGTAGATATGTTAAATGACTGAAGAAAAGTACAAGTCTTTTAAAAGTTGTAAGCTATAAAACCCACTCCGGATGTCATAATTGATTATTTGCATTTGCGTATTTACAATATGAAGAGGCTAACAATTTAATATTGCACTATTGGTGTCTGCTAGACCTCTCGAAAGTAGCATTAGGGCATTCCAAAGTAACGTTTGTGACCGAAAAATTTGAAAAATTTCACTTTTAAATGGCTACAGAACCTAGCATACACATTATTGTTGATAATGGTGCTCACTGGTGGGATCAAGACATGTAGGTGTTTAAAAATTAAACTAATTTGTGACATCGCACGGAAACAGTATTTTGCTCCAAATAATTTCAAAGTAAAAATTCTCATGAAGTGTAAGCGCATTTTTTTTTATTGCGCTTTACACAGATGATGGGTAACATATTTACACATATTTCATGAAAGTGGTAGGAAATTCTATCGTCAGGATATCTTTTAATGCATTGTTTGGTGTGGCCCATTAATACCAATTATTTTTTCAACTGATATGAATTAAGCAATCTGTGTGAAAGGTGAATCCTTTTAGCCAAGGAGATGTGATTAAAAGAGTAAACTTTAGATGGTTAAAGTAGATATGTTAGATGACTGAAGAAAAGTACAAGTCTTTTAAAAGTTGTATTAAACTAAGAGCTATTGTCAGATGTCATAATTGATTATTTGCATTTGGGTATTTACAATATGAAGATAGCATTAAGTAATTTCGGGAATATGTTGATATATGACTTTTTTAAAATTGAGCAATTCATATTTTACTCCCGGTACAGTTTAAAAAATTAATAACGTAATTTTATAATCTGTTATCTGTTTTTGGTTTAAGTCATTTCATCATTGGAATATCAATTGCGCTAGTAATGATTAAGATATATTTTGCTTTCCATTCTTCATATTGTTACCCTGCCGCTTGCGGCGGCAGGGTCTTGTCTTTCTCGTGTTTCTTCGTTCTTCTTCTTCTTCGTTTTTTTCCTTCTTCTTCTTCTTTCTTCTGTCATTTTGTAACGCTTATAACTTCAACAGTTCTTGACGTATTTTGACGTCACATGGGTCAAAAACGTGATTTCACAAACAAATTTCAACTCATCAAAATTATGTTGCACAATCTTGTGATTCATGCATATAAAGCAACTTATGACCACTAATAAAAATAGTGCTTTTTGGGTTGACCCGGGGCCACATGGGGTCACATGGGTCAAATATTGATTTTTACCAAAATCACATTTACTCCTACACACAATGGCGGATTTTAACCATTATTATGTTCTGAGCTGACCGATTTCCAAAAAAATCGGTCAGGGATATCGGACAGAAAACAAAATGTCAGATTATGAACATAATAATGATAAAATTGGATGGATTTTTTCGCATGATACTCAAAGATATTGGTCTCGCTATGAGTTTTAGAAATATCGAGCTCGACGCTGCGCGTCTCGCACGATATTTCGTAAAACTCATAGCTCAACCAATATCTTTTTGTATCATACTCAATCCATCCAATTTTATATCAAACTTGGTCAAAATTATCCTTGACCCCACCCCAACATGTCTATAGCGGTCACAAGGTCACATGGGATCACACTGGGTCAAAAACGTGATTTTTACAAAAAATGATTCAACTCGTCAGGGTAACATTGCATGATCATATAACTCGTGCATAGTAAGTAGCTCATGAGTGTCAACAAAATTGTGCTCATGGGGGTGACCCGGGGTCACATGGGGTCACACGGGTAAAATATTGATTTTTACCAAAACCACCATAAGTCCTACACACAATGGCATATTTATACCAAAGTTATTCTTAACCCCACCCCAAAATGTCGTGTGACCCATAGGGGTCACAAAGTCACATGGGGTCACACAGGGTCAAAAAAATAATTTTTACAAAAAAATGTTTCAACTTGGTATGGTTACATTGCATGAACGTATAACTCATGCATTGTAAGTAGTTCATGAGTTTTAACAAACGTTTTGCTTATGGGGGTTAGCCGGGGGTCTCATGGAGGTTACCCGGGGTCACATGGGGTCACACGGGTCAAATATTGAGTTTTACCAAAATCACCCTAACTCTTATACACAATGGCGGATCTTGACCAAACTTCGTCAAAATAATCTTTGACATCACCCCAATATGTCATGTGATCCATGGGGTCACAAGGTCACATGGGGGGTCACACTGAGTCAAAAACCTGATTTTTACAACAAAAAATGTTTCAACTCGTCAGGGTTACTTTGCATAATCGTATAACTCATGCATAGTAAGCAGCTCATGAATCTTAACAAAAATTGTGCTTATGGGGGTTATCCGGGGTTACATGGAGTCACACGGGTCAAATATTGATTTTTACCAAAATCAGTCTAACTCTTATACACAATGGCGGATCTTGACCAAACTTCGACAAAATAATCTTTGACATCACCCCGATGTGTCATGTGACCCATTGAGTCACAAGGTCACATGGGGTCACATTGAGTAATAAACGTGATTTTTACACAAAAAAATGTTTCAACTCGTCAGGGTTACTTTGCATAATCGTAATACTCATGCATAGTAAGCAGCTCATGAATTTTAACAAAAATTGTGCTCATGGGGGTGATCCGTGACATGGGGTCACACGGGTCAAATATTGAATTTTACCAAAATCACCATAACTCCTACAGATGATGGTGGATTTTGACCATTATCATGCTTTGAGGTGTCCAAGTGTGGGAAAATATTGGATCCAAAACATGATAATGATAAAATTGGATGATTTACGCCCGATATTTATTGGTCTCGCTATGAGTTTTAAAATATTGGGCTCGACTGCGTCTCGCCCAATATTTTTGCAACTCATAGCTCGACCAATAAATATGGGCTCAATCGATCCAATTTTATACCAAACTTGGTCAAAATAATCCTTGATCCCACCCAAACATATCATGTGACCAAAGGTTACATAGGGGTCACCGGGATCGAAAACTGGATTTTCATAAAATATTTCATTTACTCAGATTAATGTTGCATTATTACGTGGCTTATGCATTTGATCAATTAAGGGTTACATACGAGGTCACATGAGTAGGGCCAATAAAAAGAATGCGGCAGGGTCCGCGTCACTACAGTGACGGAATCATGTCTAGTTCATTTTACATTTGTATACTTAAGGTATTAAACATTATGTTAAATATGCTGTCGCTGTTAGAGAAAAAATCCAGGTTTGTTCCGGTATAATACCGGAATCCCAGCTGCCAGTATTGAACCGTTAAAATAAAGTTTTAACGGTTTAAAACTTAATTTACTTTACTATGCCGTTAAAATCCGAAATGTTTCCTAATTTAACAAAAAATAAATAAATTACGAATTAAGACGGAATTTAACTGTATTATTTTTAACCATATTATAATACTACCATATGGCAAATCTTAACCATTTATTTGCTGGGTGAATCCAAAGTAACGTTTGTGACCGAAAAATTGGAAAATTTCACTTTTAAATGGCCACAGAACCTAGCATAAACATTGTATCAACAAGTTTGTTGTTGATAATGGTGCTCACTGGTGGGATCAAGACATGCAGGTGTTTAAAGATTAAAATAATTTATAAAATACTGAATAAAGTTCATGTAACGTTCGGTAACGTTTGTGACCTCGCACGGAAATTGTTTTTTGCTCCAAATGACTTCAAAGTAAAGTTTCTCTGACATGTTAGCGAATTTTTTATTGCGCTTTTTACAGATGATTAGTAACATACTTATAAATAGTTCATAAAAGTGGTAGGAAATTCTATCGTCAGGATTTCTTTAAATGCAATGTTTTGTTTGGTAACGTCTGGTAACGTTTGTGACATTTGGTGTAACCTTTTGGTAACGTTTGTGACATTTTTGAATGAAAACATGTGCTCTTTCATGCACGGGTAGAAAAAATTTAAAACATTTCTGATTAGAAAATACTTTTCATTTTCACATACCGAGTAACAATAGAATGAAAAAACTGCTCATATGGTCGAATAAAAAAGCTGATTTTTTGTTTGAAATCAAAAAAGGTTTAGTTTTCACTGGAATGAGCCTGCTATGATTTATACGTGTAGACAGACCAGAGATTAAAACACGTCACACACACAGCGTTAAAAGCATTGGTTAAAAGATATCACTAAACCATCAATGTTTTGTTTTGCATGTATACACTGATAGAGGCTAAGTAAATTGTGTCATTTTAACAGGCTAAGGAACAACACGTAGTTTCAATATATTGACTTTCTCTAAAATGGAAACCCTCTAGACTTACACCAACAGCACAAGTTCAAAATTTGACAAGTAATTCACTGTCTAGTAATA
>JXSR01S073846.1:0-13783 GCA_000969725.1 Ophiothrix spiculata | reverse complement strand
GGTTAGGGTTAGGTATTATGTTCAGGTTTTAGGGTAAGGGTTTCGGGTTATGATAATTATAATTTGCCAGTCTGCTGAATGTCTTAAGCAAACCAGGGCCAGTCTTCCGAATGTCAGTCTGCAGGCCAGTCTGCTCCAGTCTGCCCCAGTCTGCCCAGTCTGCTCCAGTCTGCCCAATCTGCCTAATGGCCGAACCGGTATTTGAACGTCAAATGGCGCAACACCCATTGTGGGGAAGTGCCTATTGTTATATTAAAATTATATCTCATTTTAATTCCACGCAATGTTTGAACAAATATGTTATGTAAAAATATTGTATAGTTATTAGCAAACATCAGTAAAAATACGGTATTTTATCTAACCGTAGTTTTACCGATTTTTGCTAATACATGTAAGTATACCGTAGTTTTACAGATTAGAAAAACAATGTAAGCTATCAAAATAATCATAAATTTTGATACGTAACAAGACGTATTACCAACAGCAATTGATGTTTCACCGTATATCATCAAATCTAATCTTAACCCTAACACCAGTGATTCTTACAAATACAAAAAATAGCGTTTAAATACAGAAATGAAGAGGGAAACTAATATTTGACTTACGTGACACATGTAAGAATTCGATTTGCGTTGAACTTACATTACATACACATTTGGTTTTGGATTGATTATAACAAAATCCATATTTTCAAGAATATTGTCAATGGTATACTATGTTTCGAATTCATCGAAATCAATATTTTTCATTTCCAGTAATTTGTAGCAATTTTCTAGAAAGAGTTTACCTTTTTCTTTGCTAATTTATATCCAATAACCAATTGACCCTTTTAGTTCTCAACCATAACCTTTCATATGAATTTCCCTCAATTTTTGTATTCCCCAAACGATCGTGTTGACGTCATGACATACCCGTCAGCCGTAAAACCTATGTAATAATGCCTCATTATACGGCCATCTTCTGTCAAACCACACTTAAAACTCATCTGAGAAGCCGAGTGCTGACACAAGGGATCAAGGCATAAATTGCGATTCTTAGTTATCATGAATATCTGCTAAGCTTTTTGATTTATCAAAGTCTTTGCTACATATTACTGTCTAAGCTTGACACAAAAGATGCTACGTATTGCTGCCTAAATCTGATTCAAAATTACGTTTCAGATATGTTTTCCCGCATGAAATTGCTTTTTTTTAAGGGAATGAATCCAATTTGACTTACCCAATTCTCAACAATATTGCTCCGTCTCAAACTGGTTGAAGGAGAAATAAAAATCGTTGACCTATTTAGATAATGTACTCATTCCCCTGGGTTATGGATTGTATCTGACATTATGATGCTATTGAACTCGTTGTTGGCTTTTAGTGTCATATCTAAAGTTTGATGGTGACGAATGACAAGAGTATTTTATTAGAGAGGATTAAATGTGAAGACTCAAAAAAAGACGTTAGATCACTGTGTATGACTATTGTATTTGTATTTGTCGTAATGTATAGACATATCGGTTTTTAAAATACCAAGAAACCTAATAAATCTTTTTGGCTGGAATGGCTCTAAGCAGCATTTATATGCTTTCTTCTACACCCTGGATAGAAATCAGGGTTTTCGGACTTTAAAATTAAAATTAGCAATAATTATTCTAATGTTTTTCCCAAAAAACTGTCTAATTATTCAAACATTAAAGAAAGATAATATGTTTCGTCTAATAATACTTCTTCATGTATAACTATAATTTTCTTTACGTCATATTAAAACAATATTATCATGTTCACACAATTGCATGAACTTTCAGCAATTTTTGTGTCAAATAATATTTTTCTTACAATTGATAAAACAGCGAGAATCCGAGGGTAAAATCAACATTGCTTGTATAAGAGCTGTAACAATAACAATATTAACGTGTAATAACATCACTTCTAGACTTCCGTGGGAGATGATGTTAATTATTGCTGACTAAATCAGAATCAAAATTAAGTGACAGAGATATTTTCCCGCATGAAATTACTTTTTAAGGGAATGAATCCAATTTGACTTCACCCCATTCTCAGCAATAATGCTTCATCTCAAACTGGTTGAAGGAGAAATAAAAATCGTTGACCTATTTAGATAATGTACTCATTTCCCCTGGGAAATGGATTGTATCTGACATTATGATGCTATTGAACTCGTTGTTGGCTTTTAGTGTCATATCTAGAGTTTGTTGGTGACGAATGACAAGAATATTTTATTAGAGGGGATTAAATGTGAAGACTCAAAAAAAGACGTTAGATCACTGTGTATGACTATTGCATTTGTATTTTTCGTAATGTATAGACATTTCGGTTTTTAAAATACCATGATACCTTATAAATCTTTTTGGCTGGAATGGCTCTAAGCAGCATTTATATGCTTTCTTCTTCACCCTGGATAGCAATCAGGTTTTTCGGACTTTAAATTAAAATTAACAATAATTATTTTAATGTTTTTCCCCCAAAACCTGTCTAGTTATTCAAACATTAAAGAAAGATAATATTTTTCTTCTAATAATACTTCTACATGTATGACTATAATTTTCTTTACGTCTTATTAAAACAATATTATCATGTTCACACAATTGCATGAACTTTCAGTAATTTTTTGTGTCAAATAATATTTTTCTTACAATTGATAAAACAGCGAGATCCCGAGGGTAAAATCAACATTGCTTGTATAAGAGCTGTAACAATAACAATATTAACGTGTAATAACATCACTTCTAGACTTCCGAGGGGATGATGTTAATTATACTCGTAGTTTTGATTGTATACCGCACATTCTATTTCATAAAAGAATCATTATTTTGAGACAATTAGCCAGTTCAAATGTTCTGTCCGTGCATAACAATGCATTTTGTAATCCGTAGTAAAATATTTTGTTAACCCATAACTTATTCTATTCACTGGAGTCAATAAGTATAGATAATCTCCACTTGAGAAATTGCAATCCTTAACAATCCTTTTGTGTTTACACAATAAAAAGCACAACTAAAAACCTCTAGACGTTTTTGCTTTTGTCGAAGACAATATCCTATACTATACTTTGATTGGCAGGCCTCTTTTGTGCGGTAAAATTATTTCGATACTTCTTTTGTCATTTACGATTTAGTTTACAAATGTAAACTAAATCCTTTGTCCTTTATTGAGATAACTTACGGCAAACTTGATCAGGCTAAATGGATTATTTGTCACCTTTTGAACTGTTTTTGTTTGTCTGGACTCCATTACACAGAAAGTTAACACGTTCAGTACTCATTGTAACTTCGTGCTGTAATGGCACTATTTTATTTTTAATGACACTTCTAATTCTCCAAACGTGTTACTTTCATAAGGAGTGTCAGTTATGATCATAAATAACTCAACTTATATAATGAAATACAAGAAGAAGAACTTTATTGATATTCACCAACAACATGTATAATCTAAGTACAATGATAAAAACATGACAAGAGTATATAAAACACACACTCACCGAACCCCACCCACAAGAAAACTAAATTACTAGGCTAAAATACGAAAAAGTAAGTAACAAGCTAACTCAATTATTTACTATCAATTTGTGTGACTAATGTACACTATTTTCACGTAGATCTGAATGTCTCCCAGAACAGGTCACAAATATTGCTCGGGTCCACGAATAATTATTTAGATAAATATCTTGCAAAAGAACATGCTACATTAAAATACTAATTTGGTATAGTTGCTATCTTTTACCTTTGAATATATTTTATAGCAGTGAAGCAGCACCTTTTGTCTATCTACAAATTCATATCCAACGTGTAAAATGTTGTTAAAATGTTGGTTTGGATATATCCTATGCTATGAGTAGACGTCCTTTGTGACATTTCATGTTATGCTTTACGTGATCAAGAGTAAATTAACATATTTAAAAAGGCGCTTTGATAAATGTTCAAGAGCGCCATGTATCAAAATATTGACGAAATTTCGAAATATTTCTTTTAGTATATTCAAATAGTATTGCCTCTTTCTGCACACTATCAATGTTTGCACGTGAGAGTAGTCTTAACAGCTCTTAACTTACAATTCTGTTCATAAAAGTTTTTTAAAAGGAGTTGTTAATTTTGTATTTTTCTTTTTTCTATTTAAACATAACTATTATTATGATCTTGGTTTACTTGTTTCATCTTGTCCTTTTGGTTAAAGGTTTCAACTTTCTCACAGATTATTTATTTATAATTGAAATAGAAAGATAATTGGTATTAATGGGTGTTTTGTCGCTTCCTGGTGTTAATGGATGCTTTGACGCACGAATTGTCGTCAACAAGTAATCTTGATCATGGTGTGAGAACAACTCAGGATGTAAGTAGTCATATCATGGATTCTTGAGTCTTTATTTTACAGATATTGTTTGAAAACAATAGCCAAAATGGAATTGTCTTTTTGATTATTTTTTTTAATACTGTATCTCAGGCTCAAGATCTGCATAACAATATAGCTAACAATACTCATGAACGTGTACATCTTTTGCATATTCCATTTTATGCCTCTAATAATATCGTTCTGAAGCTGTACTTGGTACAAAATCTTGAAATTTGACTATTTTTTTAAAGTTTGAATTATCAAAAAGGGGAACTGAGTTTGAAATTTGGTATCATTAACAGGATGTTGGGAAATGGGAGAAAGGCCTATGACTAGGGGAAATCCACCCTAATGCCCCCACTGTCAGTAAGCATTTGTAGAAGCTTATTGTTGTCAATACACATTATGGATGGCAATGATGTGTACTTTATATGGTACATATAAATAATTATTAAAATAGAATGTTTAACGAATACTTCTCATAATTTGTATCGACTTGTCCTTAATATAGGCTACGAGTATATAGTAATGAATTTTCTCTAAGTGCACTGCTATGATTCCTTTTATCATAAGGAAAAGCACTAAAAATAAAATTGATGATAGAATAAATAGAGAGAGCGAATTCATCTCAATAAAATCGCTAATATTCCGCTTCATCTATTACTGTTATGTTTCCAAGGTTACCGATATATTTGATGATGCTTAAAATGAGTTAGGGAAAAAACAAAATTTAACGGATATCATAATTTATTACAATATGTCATTTAGCACATTTGATCTAGACGAGACAGAAATGTTACAAAGTTTTTGTTGTTGAGAATTTGCCTTTTATACACGATCACAATTCGTGCATTTCTTCAATAGATGATTGAAATAATGATCATATTTCCTTAGATTGTATCATAGAGGTGTAAACCTCCTGTAACTATACCCACCTGTATTGTTTTAAGTTACTGAATTCCACCCCGGGGAATTCTACAATGCTTTTTCTTGCATCAACTATTGATATTGCGATGTTACAAGATATATCGGTTTATGAGAACAGACTCTTATGGTTGTAGAATATGATAGTAAAATATTCGTGATACAGCATCAAAGTATATATTATTGATTAGGAATGGAACAAAACCGTCTACTGATTTTGTAATCAACAGGAGAAAATAACAAGAGTATGACAATCTCGCATTGCAATTTCATCTGACGTCAAAACGGCTATCAAAATCTAGAATTTTGGTCAAACCAGTATACAACAACAACAACAACAATAGCAGCAGCTTCAACAACAGCAGCAACAACAACAACAGCAACAAAAATAATGTCGGGATGCCGTCAAAGGATATCTGCAAATGTTCGGTTCGATAATGACGCCTTACGTTACCCGAGGCCATTTCATGGTCATAACCAAACATTTTTTACTCTTTGTCATACTTTGATATAAAATTGGATCCAGTGTGTCCAATACACATGATACACAGAAAATTGATAAAGCATAATAATGACTAAACTTGGAACATAAATAGTAAATGGTAGTAGAATCAATTAGTACAAACTTTCTATACTCTTTTGCTTTTTAGGAATTATTCCAATGTGACGTTATCCCCTTTAAGCAATAATGCTCCCTCTCAAACTGGTTGAAGGAGAAATACAAATCGTTGACCTATTTAGATAATGTACTCATTCCCCTGGGATATGGATTGTATCTGACATTAAATCTCCTTGTCATGCTTGTTGGCTGTCAGTGTGTCATGTCTAAAGTTTGATTTTTAAGACTGACAAGAATATTTTGTAGAGAAGATTAAATGTGAAGACGCAAAATAAACAAAGGATCCCTGTGTATATAGAATGTTGTAGGCTTAATGTCACCAAATTTAAAATATCAAGACACCTTATAAATCTTTTTAGTTGAAGAGGCTTTAAACTGCATTTGTTTCCTTCTCCAAGATTTTTTTATTTTAAATTAAAGAAAAAGAATAAACAAAATATATTTATTTTTCATGTAACTATTTCTTCATGTATGACTATAAGTTTCTTCACGTCTTATAAAAACAATGATATCATGTTCACAAATGTTAAATTGTGAACACAATTGCATTAACTTTTAGTAATTTTTGTGTCAAATGATATTTTTGGAGGAATGATTATACAGCTAGATCCTGAGTGTAAAATCAACTTTGCGTGTGTAACATCTGATTATATTTCAATAAATATCCACTTTTAGATTTATGTGGGGATGACGTTATTGATTTTAGTGTATACTGCATAGTATTTCATTTAAACGACTTTAGCTGAAACACAATAACAAACAAACAAATAAAAAAAAACACAACACTAGAGTATGTGGCTAATTTAGGCTATCATACTATGGTAATGTCCAAGTAAATAAATACATAATACTCTCATACTTGATTTACTTAAACGTAAGAGAAATATAAACAAACAAACACATAAATAAATAAACAAACAAACATGCAGCGCAAATTTGCAGTGGCTGCTTTAAAAATTTACACGATATACTCGTATCATATGAGTGTTATTATGTATAGGCCTTGAGTATGCTGAGTAGCTGAGGAACAGCAATTTTGGTAATTAAAATGATCATTTCTGTCAACTAAAATCCAGAATGTAAGATTTCTGATATTGTTGTCTTCTGACGTGATCAAGACAACTTGTTGACGCAATAATGCATTTGACATTATGAAACGCTTGCGTCAAAGCATACCCATTATTACTGGTAAGCGTCAAAGGGCTCAAATACTTTTTTTTTCAGCTGATATAAATTAAGCAATCTGTGAGAAAGGTGAAACCTTTTAACCAAGAAGATATGATCAAAAGAGTAGACTTTAGATAGTGAAAGTAGAAAGTTTAAATGACTGTATAAAAGTACAAGTCTTTTAAAAGTTGTAAGCTATTAAACCTACTCCGGATGTCATAATTGATTATTTGCATTCGGTATGAAGATGCTAACAATGTAATATTGCACTATTGGTGTCTGCTAGACCTTTCGAAAGTAGCATTAGGGCGTTCCAAAGTAACGTTTGTGACCGAAAAATTGAAAAAGTTCACTTTTAAATGGCTACAGAACCTAGCATACACATTATATCCGCAAGTTTGTTGTTGATAATGGTGCTCACTGGTGGGATCAAGACATGTAGGTGTTTAAAAATTAAATTAATTTGTGATATCCCACGGAAACAGTATTTTGCTCCAAATGATTTCAAAGTAAAAATTCTCATGAAGTGTTAGCGAATTTTTTATTGCGCTTTACACAGATGATGGGTAACATATTTACAAATATTTCATGAAAGTGGTAGGAAATTCTATCGTCAGGATTTCTTTTAATGCATTGTTTGGTGTGGCCCATTAATACCAATTATTTTTTCAGCTGATATGAGTTAAGCAATCTGTGGGAAAGGTGAATCCTTTTAGCCAAGAAGATATGATCAAAAGAGTAAACTTTAGATGGTTAAAGTAGATATGTTAAATGACTGAAGAAAAGTACAAGTCTTTTAAAAGTTGTTTTACAGCTAAGAGCTATTAAATCTACTCCAGATGTAATAATTGATTATTTGCATTTGGGTATTTACAATATGAAGATGCTAACTATGTAATATTGTACTATTGGTGTCTGCTAGAACATTGTGACCTCTCGAAAGTAGCATTAAGTAATTTCGGGAATATGTTGATATATGACAATCTTGAGCATTCTTTAGAGTACTTTTTAAAATTAAGCAATTCATATTTTACTCCCGGTACAGTTTTAAAAATATAACGTAATTTTATAATCCGTAATCTGTTTTTGGTTTAAGTCATTTCATCATTGGAATATCAATTGCGCTAGTAATGATTAAAATATATTTTGCTTTCCATTCTTTATATTTTTACCCTGCCGCTTGCGGCGGCAGGGTCTTGTCTTCCTCGTGTTTCTTCGTTCTTCTTCTTCTTCTTCTTCTTCTTTTTCTTCTTCTTTCTTCTGTCATTTTGTAACGCTTATAACTTCAACAGTTCTTGACGTATTTTGACCAAACTTGGTCACAACAACACTTACCCGACTGCTACATGTCATGTGACCTTTGACCCTACAAAGATTACATAGGGTCACAGGGGTCAAAAACGTGATTTCACAAAAACATATCAACTCATCAGGGTTATGTTGCACAATCTTGTAATGCATATAAAGCAACTTATGACCCCTAATAAAAATAGTGCTTTTTGGGTTGACCCGGGGTCACATGGGGTCACACGGGTCAAATATTGATTTTTACCAAAATCACCTTTACTCCTACACACAATGGCGGATTTTAACCAAACTTGGTCAAAATTATACGTGACCCCACTCCAACATGTCAAGTGACCCATAGGGGTCACAAGGTCACATGGGATCACACTGGGTCAAAAACGTGATTTTTACAACAAAAAAATGTTTCAACTCGTCAGGGTTACTTTGCATAATCGTACACTACCTTATCAAAAGTATTGTAACATAGCGTAAATCCTGGTGTTTGCGAGTACAACTTACCCATAGTTATTATTGGATTTCTCATTTATCTGAGCAATGTTACCAATGTGTGTTGTCCAATGCTTTAAAACAGTCCCCTTAGCTTATTTTGGCCCATAGGTAATTTTTGTTGCTTTCAAAATGGCGACGTTATGAGAGATAGTGAATGAAGGCTTCGGGCACATATTAGCCGTGAGAAACGAAGGAATCCCTCTATGGTTTATGGCTGTGCGTTTGGTTTTTGCTGCAAAATGATTTTTGGAATTAGAAGACGTCAAAGGGACTCCAGTAATGCCAATACCTTGCGTAAAAGGAGTTGATAGTGAAAAACAACACATAGGGAAAATCATCGATCATTTTACAATGACAGTCTTTTGCCATTTAGCCCCTTGGCCATTTCGTTCGCTCAGTATTGACAGGATAATGGAAAAACCTGCGAATAATCATTCTTGGGGGAAATATAAAGATAATAGACTCATAATGTGTAGAGTTACGAAAGGGAAACAATTGACCTCGCTTGTACACGGGCAGCGAAGAGTTGGGATGGCGAATTTGTCGATAAACAGGACAGCGGCCTTGAATTGACGCCATATTGTATTCATTAAGGAGTGTGGGTCTAATTTAGTTTTGATAATTAAAGAATAAGTGTTTTGAGTGTTAAATATGAAGGCTACGACCATTGTAATCTCTCTTTGATGACAAAAATTGGTGCATATCTCATGGTTTGAATTTCATTGGTATGTATTGAATCGAACAATTTGCGACAACTGACAAAAACATCGATAACATCCAATGTATCCAATTCTGAGCAAACCAATGTTAAAATGTTTTAGGAACATGTCAACAGATTGTAAATTACCATTTATCGTTTTTAAAACTGACGTCACACCCGACTGCACACATGTTTTTAATGACATATTCTTCGAAAAAGGCGTTAGCAGTATCAATCTAAACGCACATGCGCATTAAGCAAATCCGAAGTAAAACACGTGAGATAACATTAACCTATGAGTCTTGAATAACAAACATTTCAAGAGACGGGAGTTGATTAATTTAACATTTGATCCTCGACAGATATTAGCGCTCAAAGAATTGGTAAATCTGAATGGCATTGTAGAAGCAAACAGCCGCCATCATTAAATTTATGGCTAGCCCCCCAGTTATTGAAATGAGTGTCAATTGATCAAAAAAATTTAAGAAAAGAAACATGGAAGCGACTTCATAAAGATATCATAATAACTTCCATAACAAAATTTTCATACCAACGTTTTGAAAACACCATTTAAATTTTGTGCCAAATTCACAGTCGACGATGTTGCAATACTTTAGATTAGTGTGTGTATAACTCATGCATAGTAAGCAGCTCATGAATCTTAACAAAAATTGTGCTCATGGGGGTTACCCGGGGTCACATGGAGTCACACGGGTCAAATATTGATTTTTACCAAAATCACAATAACTCTTATACACAATGGCGGATCTTGACCAAACTTCGACAAAATAATCTTTGACATCACCCCAATGTGTCATGTGACCCATGGAGTCACAAGGTCACATGGGGTCACATTGAGTCAAAAACGTGATTTTTACACACACAAAATGTTTCAACTCGTCAGGGTTACTTTGCATAATCGTAACACTCATGTATAGTAAACAGCTCATGAATTTTAACAAAAATTGTGATTGTGATCCGTGACATGGGGTCACACGGGTCAAAATAATCCTTGATCCCACCCAAACATATCATGTGACCTTGCTGGGGTCAAATGTTACATAGGGGTCACCGGGATCGAAAACTGGAATTTCATAAAATATTTCATTTACTCAGATTAATGTTGCATTATTACGTGGCTTATGCATTTGATCAATTAAGGGTTACATACGAGGTCACATGAGTAGGACCAATAAAAAGAATGCGGCAGGGTCCGCGTCACTACAGTGACGGAATCATGTCTAGTTCATTTTACATGTGTATACTTAAGGTATTAAACATTATGTTAAATATGCTGTCGCTGTCAGAGAAAAAAAAACAGGTTTGTTTTCCGGTATAATACCGGAATCCCAGCTGCCAGTATTGAACCGTTAAAATAAAGTTGGGTTTCCGGTATTATACCATTAAATAATGTTTTATTTACTTTACTATGCTGTTAAAATCCGAAATGTTTCATAATTTAACAAAAAAAAAATTACGAATTAAGACGGAATTCAACTGTATTATTTTTAACCATATAATACTACCATATGGCAAACCTTAAACATTTATTTGCTGGGTGATTCCAAAGTAACGTTTGTGACCGAAAAATTGGAAAATTTCACTTTTAAATGGCCACAGAACCCAGCATTAACATTGTATCAACAAGCTTGTTGTTGATAATGGTGCTCACTGGTGGGATCAAGACATGGAGGTGTTTAAAGATAAAAATAATTTCCAAAATACTGAATAAAGTTCATGTAACGTTCGGTACCGTTTGTGACCTCGCACGGAAATGGTTTTTTGCTCCAAATGACTATTGCACTTTTCGCAGATGATTGGTAACATAATTACAAATAGTTCATAAAAGTGGTAGGAAATTCTATTGTCAGGATTTCTTTAAATGCAATGTTTTGTTTGGTAACGTCTGATAACGTTTGTGACATTTTGGTGTATCTTTTTGGTAACGTTTGTGACATTTTTGAATGAAAACATGTGCTCATTCATGCACGGGTAGAAAAAATTCAAAAAATTTCTGATTAGAAAATACTTTTTACATATCGAGTAACAAACATATGACTGAAAAAACTGCTCATATGGTCGAATAAAAAAGCTGATATTTTGCTTGAAATCAAAAAGGTTTAATTTTCACTGGAATGAGCCTGCTATGATTTATACGTGTAGACAGACCAGAGATTAAAATACGTCACACACAGCGTTAAAAGCATTGGTTAAAAGATATCACTAAACCATCAATGTTTTGTTTTGCATGTATCCACTGATAGAGGCTAAGTAATTCGGGCCATTTTAACAGGCTAAGGAACAACACGTAGTTTCAATATATTGACTTTCTCTAAAATTGGAAATTTGACAAGTAATTCACTGTCTAGTAATAATGCGTCTTTAATTAAATGATATATACATGCTTTTATGTACTAAAAGCAATTAAATCGTCCCCGTGGGAAATCTCAAGTGCGTATTTAAATCTACTTAGATGTTATTATTACACGTTAATGCTGTTTTTGTTACAGCTCTTACACAAGTTACGTTGATTTTACACTCCGCATATCGCTGTTAACCCCCTCCCCTCAAAAAAAAAAAGAGAAAAAAAGACGTTAAACAAACAACAGTCATAGAATTTTTATTCGAAAATATTGAGTTTCTTAATTGTTTAAAGAGACCCAAGAAAATGATTGCATCTTGAGTTCAACAGTTCAGGTGTAAATGCAACTACAATGAAACATTTCCACAAAAGTGATATAATTGTTTTATCTGGAATGTCAAGGGGTTAATTAAAAGGTGGTAAACAATATGTTCACCTGTACGCCTAAAATTTGACAATGATATAATTCACCATTGTTAATTTTAGTGCAGTAGTTTAGATTTTAAATATGAATTATTCTGATTCATTTCTAAACTTAAATAAAACTTTAATAAAATTAATTTGAAATGCTACTGAATTTGGTCGAATTTCTGATTTAAACATTTTACTCCACTTGCCCTGAACAAGTCTCGTTGAATTCAAACAGTTTCTGCACTGTTAAAAATGTCCGTAATTTAACGTCACCCATTATCCAAGTTCAACCATAAAAAAGGTAATGCCATTAGGCATGCTGGAGCAGACTGGGCAGACTGGCCTGCAGACTGCGTTGAACTTACATTACATACACATTGATTTTGGATTGATTATAACAAAATCCATATTTTCAAGAATATTGTCAATGGTATACTATGTTTCGAATTCATCGAAATCAATATGTTTCATTTCCAGTAATTTGTAGCAATTTTCTAGAAAGAGCCTGTTTACCTTTTTCTTTGCTTATATCCAATAATCAATTGACCCCTTTAGTTCTCAACCATTACCTTTGCTATGAATTTCCCTCAATTTGTGTATTCCCAAACGATCGTGTTGATGTCATGACATACCCGTCAGCCGTAAAACCTATGTAACAATGCCTCATCATACGGCCATCTTTCGTCAAACCACACTTAAAACTCATCTGAGAAGCCGAGTGCTGACACAAGGGATCAAGGCATAAAAATTGTGATCCATAGTAATCAGGAATATCTGCTATAACCTTTTTGATTTATCAAAGTCTTTTATATTACTGTCTAAGCTTGACACAAAAGATGCTACGTATTCCTGCCTAAATCTGATTCAAAATTATGTGACAGATATGTTTTCCCGCATGAAATTGCTTTTTTTAGGGAATGAATCCCATTTGACTTCACCCCATTCTCAGCAATATTTCTCCCTCTCAAACTGGTTGAAGGAGAAATAAAAAATCGTTGACCTATTTAGATAATGTACTCGTTCCTCTGGGTTATGGATTGTATCTGACATTATGATGCTATTGAACTCCTTGTTGGCTTTTAGTGTGTCATATCTAGAGTTTGATGGTGACGAATGACAAGAATATTTTATTAGAGTGGTTTAATTGCGAAGAATAAAAAAACACGCAAGATCACTGTGTATATAGATTGATGACTATTGTATTTCATAATGTAAAGACATATCGGTTTATGTCATAATGTCACCAGCTAAAAAAATAATACCAAGATACCTAAGAAATCGTTTGGAATGGCTCTTAGTTACATTTACCTTGTTTTACACCTTGGATAGCAATCATTATTTAAATGTTTTTTTCCAAAAAAAAAATACCTGTCTAATAAATCAAACATTAAAGAAAGATAATATTTTTCTTCTAATACTACTTCTACATGTATGACTATAATTTTCTTTACGTCATATTAAAACAATGATAT
>JXSR01S073845.1:41114-51601 GCA_000969725.1 Ophiothrix spiculata | reverse complement strand
TAAACTTCTTTGATACGATAAGCAATTGTTTTAGACGCTAATTTATAATCTGTATTTAGTAATGTAATGGGACGCCAATTTTTAATCAAAAGAGGGCCTTTATGTTTTGGCAGCAATGTTATTACTCATCTTCTCTGTGAAGTAGACATTATATGATTATTAAACGCATAATAGTTTTGTAAATCTTGTTTGGTACATCTAACTTAGGAAATCTAGGTTTGGTACATCTAGTTTGTTACATCTAGTTTGGTACATCTAATTTGGTACATCTAGTTTTATACGTCTACTTTGGTACATCTAGATTGGTATATCCAGTTTGGTACATCTGGTTTGGTGTATCCAGTCTGGTACATCTAGTTTGGTACATCTAGGCTGGTACATCTAGCTTGGTATATCCAGTTTGCTACATCTAGCTTGGTACATCTGGTTTGGTATATCTGGGTTGGTACATCTAGTTTGGTAGTCTGGTTTGGTACATCTGGGTTGGTGCATCTAGGTTGGTAGTCTGGTTTGGTACATCTGGGTTAGTATATTTTCTTTGGCAGTACATCTAGCTTGGTACGTCTAGTTTGGCACATATAGTTGGGTACATCTAGTTTGGTATATCTAGTTTGGTTCATCTAGTTTGGTTCATCTAGTTTGGTTCATCTAGTTTGCTTCATCTAGTCTGGTTCATCAAGTCTGGTTCATCTAATTTGGTTCATCTAGTCTGGTTCATCTAGTTTGGTTCATCTAGTTTGGTTCATCTAGTTTGATACATCTAGTCTGGTTCATCTAGTTGGGTCATAGATTTAAAGGGAGATACCGGACTTTATATACTGGCCATGCACTCTTAGAAATCAAGGATCAAATATGAGACAAAAAGGATCAATTTTGATCCTTTTTTTGTATCAAATATGAGCTTATCCTTTAAGGATCAAAGTGATCCCAAGAAAAGAATCAAAATGCTTGATCCGAAAAAAGGATCAAATATTTCTTATAAAAAGATCTGCCTAAAAATATATCACTGGAGTGACCCTAGCAGGGCTTGAACCCACACCGACGGCACGTATCAGTGACCATAACTACGAGACCATCGCTCTAACCACTTGGCCACTGCGAGGCAGTTATCATGCGGGGTGTAATTATCGTATTTATATCATTATTGACAACACCTGCTATGTAGCGTACACGGAGTATACGAAGCCAGGATGAAATATGAGACAAAAATCACCTTAGATCCAAACACGGTATCAAATATGAGCTCATCCTTTCCGTATCAAATTATAATCCAGAAATACGGATCAAAAATTTGATATTGTAATCAAAAAGGATCAAAATATAATGATCCTAAAAAAGGATCAAAAATGATCCTGGTAAATTTGATCCTTTTGTATATATTGATCCAAAGAAGGATCAAAACGATCCATTTTGGATCAAAAGTGATCCTTAAAGGATCAAAATAAAATGATCCCGAAAACTACTCGTATATTTCATACCGGCCTTCTAAGAATGTGTAATAGCATCGTCAGCCACGGAGGTCAAATAGGGGGTATTCGGGTCCACTCGGATCCCTCCAAATTCAACCCTAAGTGCTGGGATTCGCTTGCGCGTAGAGAGAAACCGTGTAACTTAATACTTTACGCGAATGATACGCCAATCTGCACGCAAGGGGTGTGTGCGAGTATTCGAAAATCACGCTTTATACCAAGATGCGATACATCATAGGTAAAACCCAAATACCCCAATTTTGTGATGGCGAGTCTTGTATCTCCCCAGTAAATCTATGAGTTGGTACGTCGAGTTTGTTACGTCTAGTTTGGTACATCTGGTTTGGTACATCTAGTTTGGTACATCTAGTTTGGTACATCTAGTTTGGTACATCCAGTTTGGTACATCTAGTTTGGTACATCTAGTTTGGTACATCTAGTTTGGTACAACTAGTTTGGTACATCTGGGTTGGTATATCTGGGTTAGTACATCTGGGTTGGTACATCTGGGTTGGTACATCTTGGTTGGTACATCTTGGATGGTACATCTGGGTTGGTACACCTAGGTAGTACATCTAGGTTACATCTAGTTTGGTGTATCTAGGTTGATGAATTTAGGTTGGTACATCTAGTTTGGTACATCTAGTTTGCTACATCTAGGCAGGTACATCTAAGTTGGTACATATGGGTTGGTACATATAGCTTGGTATTTAAATCAAGGTAGGTATATCTAGTTTGGTGCATCTAGTACGGTACATCCAGATTGGTACATCTAGTATGGTACATCTAGCTTGGTACATTTTTCTGAAATTTTAGTTCAAGACAATTAACAAGTCTGTTTTTATAATTCACAGTATTGTGAGGGTGAGTCAAAGTATAGTTGACCAACATTCATGACTTTTTATCCCAAAAAATGAAGGGGAAAAAAAGAATCAGTAAAGGAGCACAGTTTAAATGCGATTTATTTTCTGCTTGTCCTAATCTAAATAAAGTTAAAAGAAGCTGATCATTCTCAGGAGTAATGTCTTTGTAAATTTTTTTTTTTTACGCACGGAAATGAAGTCCTTCATTCGAAATAACACTCTTCATTAACTCATTTGCATTGAATGATGCCGATACTGAAATTAAAAATTGTAGTACAGAGCAGTATTTCGGACCAGTTTATGGACCATACGATTATGGTCAGTCATGTGTCTTTTTCCACTTGAGAGAATTATGAGATGTTGTGTTGCAAATGCAGGCCTACGTATGTATCAAGTTTACGTCTCCTGATGAAATCATTTGAAAACCAACCACCGGCAGCTGCAAAAAGAAACGAAAGACCTAATCATTTTCTTGTATGTATTTTATGAAGATGAGTAATACTTAATTTTCAAAACCTGATCCATGAAAGTTTATTTAAATCTTCATTCTAAACCTCCTGATGAGAAGCATATTTTTTTTTTATTATTTCAAACCACAGGGGAAGGGGGTTACTAGTATTCTGGCCGGATAACCCACCGCGTTACCAAAAGGGTGAGACCTGGAAAGTTCTCGAGACTTGCAATATAGGGTATCAAAATTGACATAGCATATCGAATTTGGCTCTGATAGGGTATCAAACTAAGAAAAATTGTTGAATTAATGATAAATGTGCCTAAAATTGACTATAAAAGTGCTTCAAATACCAATAAACACTTCTTTAAAGTGTTCAAATGAGTTACAGTATACAGGGTGTCCTAGAAACATAACCCACTTATAATCTTTGCGTGTAATTTCCCTGGGTTTAACAGATAGTCAGAAAGTAAAGATTGTATTTATAAAATTCGGATTTTTACCATATGTAATGGTTCATGGTTCGAAAGGGGGACTTTACAGATGATATCAATTTTTGATTTTATCATTTCATGTGTTATAGCATTTTTTTAAGCTTTAAAATGACACATTATTTGTAGAAAATTGACCAAGGCAATCAAATTGTACAACAGAAAATCGGCTGGAAATTCTTCTTATATTTTTTTTATTTTCTGCTGCCTATTTTCACCTGTTTCTCGAAAAGTGTTCTGTCACAAAGTCCCCCTTTTCGGGCAAGGCATCACATATGTTTACGCAACGATCCATATGAACTTATTGAAAGAAGAGGAAAAAAGCATACTCACATGTATTAAAATAGTGGTGAGTAGAATGCCTTCCAGTACCCGTGTAGGGGGTTTCCATCTCTTCATCCATTGACGTATTTTGGAGCGAAGCATCTTTTGATTCAATTTGGTACCCAAACCTTATATTAAAAAGTTTTCCATATCAGATGTACGAAGTATTCTCAATAAATCATACCACAGGGGGTTACCACTCCCCCATTAGGCCTAAACCCTTACACCTAACCTAAACAAATATTCTACTAAGCTAATTTTTGTGGCAAAATTAGTTGCTCCCTAGCGGAACGTGATATAACTTAATTTCGAATCTCTTCGTTACCTTCTATGGAAAACTTGGCACATAATGCTAATACTATTCTGTCGATATTGCTATTCAGATCGTCAGGAAACTGCTATTGCGTTTCAATGATATATGCACCAACTATACGCAACGAAGCATTATGTACCGTCTAATTTTATCAAAACAAAATGTTCTAAATTACCAGAAACAAGTGCTCTTTCTCTCTCACATTTGCCCCAAACATTCATTTTCACACAACACGCTCACATCAATTTTATTTGTTTAGATTTAAGATCCCCATAGGAGAAAGAGCTAAGACGACGTAGTATCCCCGCCGTACAAAGTATGGAGGGATAACATTGATAGGGGCAACAACACACGACACTCTCAAAAGACGCTATCACTCCGCGTAGAACACTTGTCTTATCATACCTTGTCTGTTGAAAAATAGTACCTCAATGACACCATGTAAGGGCAACACAAAATCAAGTCCTAGTTTAGTATTCACTATATTCTTTATTCCATTAATAAAAAAACATTAGTAACAATAGGTTAGGTCAGCATTTTTATTAGGGTTTAGAGCTGCCTATAGTCACATTAATCTAAATATATTTTATTTTTTTTGTAGAAATTAGCTTTTATCAGGTTTCTTGACCATTGGAATTTGAAAGACCTAGACGTAAATATGTACTTGCCAAACACGTAAGATATATTATAAAGTTCAAAATCGCAGCGTTTTAAGAAAACGATAGAAATTCAGTTTCATCTATGGAAATCTGAAGAACCAGATTCGACGAAAACAGCCAAATTTGATTCTCAAGTTTTGATATTGGTAGACAAAGTATGATACGCTGGTTAAATTATGCTTCGCCCCATACTTACCATCCAATGCTTCACTGTCTGTTAAGGAGCATGGTCCGATATTTAAAAATATCATTTCAAAGTTACCTAATAAAGAATTTTCAGTTTCTCATTTCTGCTGTGTAAATTAGGTATGACCACCAAAAATAGACGAATTTTCACTTACTAAGCACGTTTAATAATTTGATGCAAAAACTCACATGGATGATGAGATAAATATGAACGATATTTTGGTAGTAAAATGTTAACAATTTAAAAGTTGCAAGCAATGGGACCATGCTCCTTTTAATACAACAAAATACACAAAAGCAACAGATAGGGGTGCAGCCAGAAGTTTACTTGAGAGCAAGGATGTTTACTTTTTTAAAACTTTTTCGAGGGGGGGGGGGAGGTAGGCCTGACGTCACTAGACTTCCTAGTGTTCTCAATTATAAGTTCTGTTTAAAAATACACACCAAGAAAGGATATGGTATGATTCGATCCTTGTACATCAATTGTAAGTTTTATATACTTATATCTCGATGGTCTAATTATCCATATATCACAAAATTCATTCAGGGAGAAGTTATCACTCTGGTAAGGAAGTTTAGTGACACCTCGCCTTAAGAAGGGGGGTTATGGTTGTCGGCTGTTTGTGTATTTATTCGATTTGTTTGTTTGTTTTGTTTTAATGTTTGTTTGTTAATATCAATGTTGTTGTGCGACTCGTCACACTTGTAAGTTCTAATGCTGTGCAAGTATTATGACGGACTCATTTAATGAAATGATTAGTTCAAAGTTCTGAGTTCAAGATATGTATATAGTTCAACCATAACCATGCATTTAAGAAGGGTTGAAAATAAATACCCGGGGCCGCTCTTGTTGACAACTGATGCTCGTGCTCGTCATAAAAATGGCAAAAACGGACCTGATTTTGAAAATTGGGTAGTTTTCAGCACAATTTACGCCACGAGGGGTGTAAATTTAAGCTACCTCCACCGCTACCTCGTGCTGTACATGTTTTGCATAACAACTTCCAAAAACTAGAAAATAACTATTGACATATTGTAACTGAACAAAAACTTCAATCAAATACCTACTTTCTAAGAAAGGGTTATTACAGTCTTACGCCATTATTAGTTGGGGTGCATTTACATCTCAAGCCATTTAGGGTCGTAATTTTCTGTCAAGAATAACGGCATTCAAGGCTCAATTTTGAGGTGTTTGACGAGCATGAGTACCACTTTAGTGTGTGAGCGCTTCCCCGGGAATAAATAGTGCACGTGATGATTATAGAAGGGAGAGCTTACTAGCAGGTCACCTTCTGCGTCTTCAGCTAAAATCATACATGCACATGTACATGTATCCTCTCTATCTTAGCTGACGTTTTAGTTGTACCTTACATCTTATTAATTAAGAAACACAGTATCAAGGGTATAACCTATTATAGCAGGTTTTGTCGGTAGACAAACCAAGTATAAGACAGCTTAGTAATTTCTCTTACATGAAAATGTTTTTTATACAACATTGGCCTGCGTGCATCTTTTACATAAAATATTCACCGACTTGGCGTATGCAAGTTATAACCCTGTACCGTGTTTCATGGCTACACCCCTGATTTGTCTCACTCACCCAACTTCAATTTAAACTGTATTTAAAACCAATCCTATCCATCCTGATCAACATTCGTTTGATTCCCTATATCCAGCTGGATTCCCTCTATTCTTCGAACGTATTTGAAATGTACAATAGCTCCTGCAAGTAAAAATATATGATTCATATCTCTAAACTAAGAAAAATATAATGGTAAAATCAGTGTTTCAGAAACGGGTGCTGTTTAGTGCACGGGCATGTATACCTCTCTCACGATCATTTTAAAATTTGCAAATAAAATGTTTTTTAAAGTTATTCTGAGTGGAGTTGATCGCCGAACTCCAACGCATTTGACATTTGGATAATTATATAAGACTGCTATCAGTGTATATTGAGAATTTTTAACAGTATATTCGTGAAATTACATGTAATCCTATGGGAATTTGCGAAAAAAATATACAAATTCAATTCTGCGCACCCACCCCCTCCCCTGTTTGTGCCGGTAGTTTCTGGGTACAGCGCCAGTGATTATTCGCACTGATGGTGGAGATTTATAAAATACGTGGAGAGTGTGGTAGTGTGGGCTTTGAAGTGGCATTTCCGAGATGATTTATTCGTCGTTGAAAACAAAAAAAATACCATTTTGATCACGAATATCTACCGGTTTTAATGACGTGAAACACTTTTTCGGAGACGCCCTGTCTCATCCAGGGATTGCAAAAGTATTGAAAGATCTCCAACCGGTCGGTGGTCTGGGGTTTTGATCGACTGCTGTGAAGTACAAGAGGTGGTTTTCAAAAAGGACCTATCTTCTTTAAATAATTGTTTACGTTTTGCCTAGAAGTGAGTTAATCACATTTTTGTACAATGCCTTGTACAGCGGAATGGGGCTCAATTTCTTGTGTGAATGGCGACCTCTGGTCCATTTTTCATACGGAGCTGCTTATTTATAAAAATATTGCGAACATTCATTCAACTGTAATATACTTGTTTTATGATTAAAAATTAAAAAACAAAAAACAAAAAAATAAAATAAAACAAAACAAAACATCCTAAATATTAAAAAACTCAAAATTTTCAATGGTTGCATTTTTAATTATTTTAAACATTATTGAACCCCTCAATGATGAGTCTAAAGTACATGTACATAACATGGACACAAATTTCAACCTAGCACGGAATTTTCTAACTAACTGACATCCCTACTAACAGTTTAACGCTGTATACTTACCCGCCCAAATGCCAAAAATGTTCATAAATACAAATCCTCAACTTAATTTATACGTTAAGTCTGGTAAGGGACCGCTTCAAAACTCAATTGGCAGTTGCCTGCTGGTTCTGGTTGGTTCAACCAGCACAAACAAAAGTCAACCGCCTAAAACCGACCAAAACCGGCAGACAACCGCCGGATAAGTTTTGAAGCGCCCCCTAAATTTATGGTTTAGACAAATTTGGAATTATAAAACATTGATTTAGACGAACTCACTTTATTCTACTTTCTGATATGATTTTTGGAAGATTATCAACAGCTAATTTCAGCCAATGAACACAGCTGTTTGAATGGTTCTTTTTTTTTACCAAAATGCACTATTAAAAGAAATGCAGGTCCTTAAACGTGTTTAGATTAGTTCTGCAATAAGGTTTTGGACTGTCAAATTCGTTTATATGATATAATTTTACGTTTTCTATCAAAATATGCTTATTTTAGATTAAAATGCATCATTTTCAGCCCATATTTTAAAATTTCATTATTGACGGCGCTATTCATTTTTTTTAAATTAATTATATGCATATTGCATAAATAAAATATTTAGTATGAATTTAACATGCATACAATTTATTTTTGGTCTCTTTATCTTATCCAAGTGTCTACTTCTACTTCTACTTCTACGCTTATTCTCATCAAAGCCTTTTCAGCATCTAGATGAGCTCTCTGGTCCTAGGGAGATGATATACTTTTGAAGGTATAGTGACTATGCACTCTGGTCCTAGAGTAGATGACGTATTTTGACATACGGTCACGGTTGCCGGGGAAGGTTCCCCTACTCTTATTTCGAACGGCCGTAGCCTAGCCCGTGACGTTCTTTTACATCCGACAGTGTGTCAGGAACACTTCAGATGGGACCGACGGCTTTACGTGCCCTCCGAAGCACGAAGCAAGTAGAGCAAAGTTTCTTGCTTAAGGAAACAAGGAGACGTACCGAGAGCCGAGACCGGGACTCGACCCCACGACAGACGAATGCATTTTGATTATGAGTCCAACGCTCTAACCACTCGGCCACGCTCCCCTCTAATCATGCTAATGTCTAAACTAAGGCACATAGATTCTTAAACCCGAAAACTCGTTTTTAAATAAATAGCGCCACCAATAATGTGAATTTGGCTATAAATGAACACTATTTAATGGTGATCAAACAACGGTGTGTTGCAATTTTGTCTATGTACCCCGATGGATGTTCATAGATTGAATAGACAGGTGTTCTTAGTAATGGTACTGTAACCTGACTGACATAAAGACCAATTATTGTGTTCATTTTCATCAAAACAACACTTACCTGACATACTATAGGCCTGCTTCTTTAACTATATAATGCAGCTGCCACTCCAATATACTTTAGTCGTTATTTAACACTTCTATTTCAGCACTGGTCAGGAAGTAATGAAATGTACCAAAATGATTTGTTGATATCATATACTGGATAGTAAAAAAGAAGATAGCTTATATTATATCATTATTACAGTGATTTGAGCCGTGCAATAGTTTCTTTTGATTATTTAAAATATTTAGTGCTTTTACTGCTGATTTTAAGTCAACTTATTCTTTGTGTACGTGTGTGTGTACATAATATAGTAATTTAGCAGATTTTGGATATCTGTAGGACCGCGATCTTGCTTTTAAACATGTTAGCCACCTTATTTGTAGAGGAATGTTCCCATTGTGACCTGCAAAGACATTTTTCATTGATTACTTTGAACATGTACTGATGCTGATCTAAAGGTGATTTATTTGACTTTTATGCATAAAAACATATTTTGGTGGCCATTTTTGATCTCTCTACGGGTTTGTTTTTGAAGCTACCAAAATTGTGGAGGAGGGCCTCTTTTGTGACTCATTTTTCCATTGACTATTTAGAACATTTTATTTTTTTATGCTGAACAAGAAAATTTATGTTTTATTTTTATGCATAAAGACATATTTTGCGGCCAATTGAACTCTGTACGGGTGACTTTATGAATTTGAAACCCCCAAAATTGTGGAGGAATTTTTCCATATATTATATGCTTTTTATTCTGATTAAAGTAAATTTGTATTTGATTATTATGCATAAAAACATATTTTTGGGGCCATTCTGGAACTATGTACCGGCGCCATTATGGATGAAACAAGTTAAGCACCTAAACTGTAAAATAATGATTCCATTGTATCACTGAAAGCCATTTCCCATTGATTATTTCAATCATTTGTCTTAAATGCTGATTTGAAGTACATTTATTTCATTTGTTGTACATAAAAACATTTTGGTGGCCATTTTGGAAAATTTTATGGGTTCCATTTTGAATTTGAAGCAAGTTAACCACCTAATTTGTGGAGAAGTGTTTCAATTGTGACCCTCAAATGCATTTTCTATTTATTGGTTTAATCATTATTGCTTTTAATGCAAATTAATGCCGACTTATTTGATTTTTATGCATTAAAAAATGTTTTATGGCGGCCATTTTGGATATCTGTATGGACACTTTTGTTGATTTGAAACACGTTAACCACCAAAATTAAGGAGGAATGTTTCCAAAAAGACCCTCAAAACCATTTCCCATGGATACTTCAAACATATGTTTTTAATGCTGGTTTAAAATAGACTTACTACAAGTACTCAATCCATATGATTAACATGTATATGGACTTATTGGGCTCCATTGACTCAATGGTTAATTTTGTCAATTTTTTGAAGTCTCATTCTGAACAACTCGCATCATGAAAAATATGGGAAATGTGCTCTTGCACACCTTAGTGGGTTGCTTAAGCCATAGGCTACGGTAGTCAAGGAATTTACCAAGTATAAACTTATATAAATAATAATGTAAACAATCACCTAAAATTAACAAATGCAGTTAACAAGTTAGCTCAATCGGTAAGGCGCTCGCTTGCGGTGCAGAAGGTCCCGAGTTCGA
>JXSR01S073844.1:51751-67437 GCA_000969725.1 Ophiothrix spiculata | reverse complement strand
GAAGAAGAAGAAGAAGAAGAAGAAGAAGAAGAAGAAGAAGAAGAAGAAAAGAAGAAGAAGAAGAAGAATGCGAAGAAGAAGAAGAAAAAGAAGATTACAAAGACGAAGAGGAAGTAGGAGAAAAAAGGGAGAAAAAAAGAGGAAGGGGAATAAGGAAAATGAGAAGAAAAAGAAGAGGAGAAGAAGAAGACGACGACGAAGAAGAAGAAGAAAAAAAAAGAAGACGAACAAAAAAGAAGATCAAGAACAAAAAGAAGAACAACAACAGGAAGAAGAAAGAAGAATAACAAGAACAAGAAAAATAACAAGAAGAGACAGATTGGTGCATAAGATATACCATTATTTGCATTCTCATGTTCTTGAACATGACTTTCACATTGACATTTTATTCATCGCACGTCCCTGTATTGACAAAATTCACATGACTTTTACAGCATCAAGTTGAATTACCAGTGGATTTTATAACGGTGACACGCAAACATTTATTTATTCTTAGAATACTTTTACATGATGTGCCAATTCACTTGGGATAGTTCTCTATTGATTATTCAAGTAGAATCAGAAATCAACTGCAAACAAGACATGCCATTTCCCCAGCATACATTGCATTTTGCCGCCCTACTTGTACGTAATAATAGAAGTCGCAATGAGACCTGCTGTGATGAATACATAAATTTGACTGGAGTAATTTGTCTACTACATTACTTCATTTTTTCTGTTTCTTAACATCTCATGACTCTTTTCATGTGCTCCGTGTGCTAATAAGGAATATGAGGAAAGTGACGTCAGACTGGATGCATCCATGCCAGAACTAACATGCAACATAAATTATCTAAGGTTGTGTTCTATCTACCCAATTCATCCTATGACTTTCGCAGTGACATTTTATTACACGCATGTCTCTGCTTTGACAAGATGCACATGACTTATATTACCAGTGGGTTATATAACAAACAATTTATAAGTTACTCCCAATACTATTACGTGATGTAGGATTCACCAGGGACCGGCAACAACCGACAAAGCTTTTCGAACGTAGTCTCTCAAAGTAGTTTTGATCAAAGAAAAATATCTTTTGCTATTATAAAGTTTGCTATTTTACAAAAGGAAAACACATTCCTTTATCTACTTTTTGTTTTTATTTCGACAGAAAAATTATCGCTAACGCCCGGGTATCATATGAGTATTTACATTGCTTAATGGCAATTTTCAACAAAACTCTTCCGTCTTCCGTAACGAATATCTTTAGCACAGATAATTACCATACGACAAAATTCGAGAGGGAATAATTAAAAGAAAATTGCATTATACCGCAGAGATTTCTGTGTTATCAATGTATTATCGTTTTGAAGATACAAATAATATGATTTTTTTTAAATAAAGTTGAAAATTGATGACAACGAACTCTACATATCTTGATCTCGTTATATGTTGTTATTCCAAGATTTTGCGAACACAACGATTTGATTAAACAAAAACAAAATACATGATACATAACAATTTCTAAAAACAATGTACCGTGTTTCTTTATAAAAAAAGTTTAAAAATATTTTTTGTAATGAATAAACTAAAAGAATTGAAAATAAAGTATAAGATAATGTAATAAGGGACGACGTGAGCAAATTTCTCCGCATACAGACCATTGTAAGGCCAAAAAAAATGTTATGTTGCCCTCAGCGACCGACCCTATTCAAAAATTAAAAAAAAAATGTTAGGGTCGGGAAAGCACCCAATTTTGCTAAGATTGGGTGTTTTTTGAGAAAATATTTTGAAATTAGTGGAAAATGCACCCAAATTTGGTACTTTGGGTGCTTTAAAAAAAAAAATAAAAACAAATATTTTCCGACCGACCGACTCATTTTTTCAGAAATCCCACTTGAGGGCAACACAACAATTGGTTTTTTTTGGCCTAATGATGAAACGTACGTGCGCACGTATATTTTTCCTACCTTGTAAAGTAAAATGCATTTTTTGATAGAAACTCCAACTATTCATACATGTGGTAAATCAACCTTTATCTTCGACTAAAAAAAGAACACGGTCACGTGGTTTAACGAGCAAAAAGTGTGAAATACCAAATTGGATTGGTGTTTTAATCTAATGAAATATGATTTTTCTAAAATACTTGTAACTGCAGGGTCCTTTAAATTTATATAGTTGACTTGGATAATTGTTGCATATAAAACATACAAGTGACCCTATATTGAGAGGAAATGTGACCGTGAACATTGTTTTAACCTATGTTACATTCAATGAAACAACATCGTATGCAACACCCCGGGGGCAGTCATATTTGAAATGGATACGGGTGTATGGCCCGCACTTCGACAGGCTGGGGAATTCGGTGAGAGCACAGGGGGAAAAAATGAGGGTTCATTGGATGAGAGTATGATTTTTGGAATTCGGCGTGAGAAAAATACAAAAATATGAGGGCTCATTGGTCCAAAATGAGGAGTAAATGGGTGAGAGCACGATTTTTGGCATTTGATGAGCGAAATTTGGCATTCGGTGGAGGAAAAATAAACATTTTTTGGGTCTTTGGGTGAGAGCACATGCAATTATAAAAAAATAGGGGTCCTTGGGTGACAGCGATGCTGAAAAGGAGGGAGGGGTCTTTAAGGCTTAAATATGCGTCGCTTCCAGAATGGGACTGCCCCCCTCAGGTGCAACACTGACCCAAGTCCATAGATTTTGTCGAATTTTGAATGCATAAAGACATTTTTGAACAGTTGAAGTGTGGATTCATTTAGTCTTTCACACACAAGATAGCCCTATCTATAAGAAAGCATATCCTGTGTATAAGTCATTTTGGGAAAAAATGGACTTGAGTCAATGTTACAATCTGGTGTTCAATTTAGAATTATAATAAAATGATAAAGTTTCTGTTCTCGCCATATTAAAATCATTAGCTAATGCAATAGTTACATTTGACAAAAGTCACTAATCAACTTATATCTAAACTTCTGATTAATTATACATAAAAATTATTTGGGCCAATACTAACTTAGACTGCAATTTTAGCAGGAAATTTAATCATATATATAATCTTTAGCTCATCTCTAGCTCTTCAACCTGGGAGCGTTTCTTTCACAAGTCACATATTTGAAACATTATCAATTATGACAATACCACACCTAATTATTTACTTGGAAATTGTTTCCTGTTTATAATTAAGGATAGTTAACATTGAACACTCATTAAAATTGTTGTGAATCTTACAATTTCAACTATCTCACAGTAATTTGTCACTTAATAAAGGTTCGCAGTTTTGAGAACTCCCACTCCAACAGCAGTACAACATTTAACAACATTTTATATGTCATCATACAAAATACATAGACCCTACAATTTTAAAACAATTTGTATACTAGTTTAGTAGAAAGCTTTAGCTGTTTTCCTTCATTATTGATTCATATCTCGATATTGATTAATACAGGCATGTATACATACAAAATAGTACCAACTCCTTGGAGCAATTCAGATTTTTACGTGACTCTGAATCCTATCTTGCTTATCTTAAATTGCCGACAACCATTTGTTTTAACTGTAGGTTAGAATATGACCGACTTGTTCTATAACAGAAAGAAAAAAACTAGGATTTTTTTATCATGATATAACCCGTAAATTGAGGTGTAATCGAAAAAACAGGAGACGGATTTGGCTATGTGATGTGTAACGCTAATCTTAATTCCAAAATCCGATTCGTGTAAATTGGTCTTAATCGTCAATATTCCTTGTATGCCTGTAAGGGACGGGGGTTTTGTGTGTATTCAAGAATGCTTACTTTTGAAAGTTTTTCAAAATAACTTCACACGAAATCTCTTTCGTAAACCTGGTGCTGGATTCATGAAAAATATTGTTTTGAACCTATTATTTAGGTAATTAACAACTGTCCCTCACTTAAGGGTAAATGACCTCCATCTGCTCAGGAAAATGTGAATCCTAACCATTTTTAATCATGATAAGATAAATAGTTTCCACTACATTTGCGGGGACTCGAACCATGGATTATGGCAGGGGGTAATAGTCATGTATTACAAAGCGAGGGATCTACCGCTGAGCTATCAAGGCAGCGTTGAGATCGTGAACTAAAATCGAAAACATAAACATTAGAATGCCGTATTTTTCTTTTTGTTTACATTAAAATTGCAATTTTCGCGTCATTGGCATGCTCTATTTGTAAGTAAATTATGCGAATGCGTATATCAGACAAAATGTAGATAATGCAGATACTTAAAACAGGCAATTCACAGCTCAAACAGGGCGAACTCAGAATCGTAATTTACGTCCGGTTTTTCGGGCAAAACAACGCGGGTTTGTTACATTATCATTCATAATATAATCAACACAACATATTTATACAATATTATTTGTAATTCAATAAGAAGTATCAAGCCTACAATATGTCAAAACAGTCGATTAGTTCGAACATCATGAAATTAAGAGGTTTCGGCGAAAAGGCGTCAATTTCTCGAAGTAGTCTATTGACGTCATTTTGACCTTGATAATGGACGTGAAATCACTAGTAAAGTTACATGTATAAACTAAAGACTCTGTTTCATATGTACGCCACGAATTGTAATATTTTGATATGTGTAGGTAGGTAAAAACTTGCAGTAAAAATGACGATTTAGGGACTGTAGCCTTAAGGTACTTTTTATTTTCTGTATGCGCCCTATAACTGTTTTTCGTTGTACATAAAATCGCCTCTTTCTAATTAAAGTATATTCAATTTCCCCATATGGTTAATTATTATGGATGGAAAGATGAAATGTGTAACTTCCATTACCAGTTATTTTTGGCTATATTCATTAAGGAATATGAAAGTGCAGAGCACTCTTTACAACAGAAACCTACAAGAAAATGAAGAGACAATGTGTTAAAAATATAACGCGCAGTCTTCACGCAGGAAGTAGGAACATGTTCCTGTCCCTATTCAATACCAGTATTTCACAAACATTGCTGCAGCAGCATTACATTTATGATCATCAAATAAAACCAAAAATGGTACACCATGAAGCGCACGGCTATTTAATACGCATTTCAATCGCGTTACTTTCCGGTTCCAAATATATTTCTTAAATGTCTGTCATATTAGTCTATATCTCCAAGCGTAACTTGCATTAAAGCACGTTTGTCGCTGTATTTGTCCCTTCTTGCTTGGAAATTTTTCAAATGTAATGTGTTGTGCCTTTGATATGTATCTGGTCTACAATTCCAATGTTTTGCATTATGAGACACTCACAATGTTAGAGGCTAGATAAAATATAAACATCGCTGCTTGAAGATAGATTACAATATGACGTACCAGTCCTTGAATTGAAAGAAATATGGGAATAAATGTAATTTGGCCTATCAACAAATAACAGCTGAAATAAAAACAATTCTGATAAAGTTCAACTGGAATCCCACTTTAAGAGTTTTTAATTTTAATAAATAAATAAATACATATGACATATTTATAGACGATAGCCTCATTAATGTCTAGCACTGCTTTCCATGAGGGTCCTCTGTCAGATAGTCAGATTTATTTGCCAGTTTTAGTGCAGGAGGAAAACCGGAGCACCCGGAGGAGAACAACGGAAGCAAGGTTGGTGACTAGCAGCCAATTGCACATACAGCGCCTGGTTCGAACCCGTGACACGGTCCTGAGCTCATTGGTGCAAGGCGAGGGAAATACCGCTGCGCCACCTGCTTCCCCGTAATTTTAATATTCGTGTTCAATTTTGATTTAATCTAATGATTAAATCGCAATATTTCTAATCAAATTATTAAACTAACCTACGTATCATTGCGATGTAACAACGGAAATTTGAAAGAATAACATATTTTTATTAGTGTATTTTTATAGTTAAAATGGTATTTATAAAATAGATCAAACAGGAAATGACGTTATTTGACCAATGGCTAGAAAGTAATCGGTTCAGAAATACAAATAATTTTTTTTATATATTAATACCATTACTGATCTTTAATTAAAACAAATGTTTGTTTTGGTTATATTACGAAGTTATAATATTGTTTCTTCTCTTTAAAGGAGCATCGTCAGATTGCCTCAACTTTTTTTCAAACGTTTTGGAGATTTTGGTACCAAAATGTTACTCATATTTTTCTCATAACCCATATGAAATTCACAGCTGAATTACGTTTCGTTTTGGAGATATACATGCAAATGTATCTAATTATTGTAACCATAAATTAATTTTACACATAACATAAAGGCGGCTCTGAAATACAAAATTGCCCACAAAATCAAAACGATTTGACCGATTGAGCTGAAATTTTAAACTTAAATATTTTGAGTTGTCATCTTAACTTAATTTTGAAAAATCGGACCAAGCTCCTTTAACCAAATTCTTCCAGTTTGTTTATGTTGGTGCATCACATATTTCCTGCAAATGCGACTTTTATTTTAGGAACACAATATTCCGCACAAGAAATTTGCACTTGCATTTTATGTATGACATCTTGTGAGTGTAATTACAAGTATCTCATGTGTGTGCTTTAATGCTATGTCGTGTTGTTATGGATTCATGTGTTGTCGAGTTTAACCATTTCCAGTCGGGGTATATATGATTTTCCTCTATTTGATGTCTAACTCAATTATCTCTAGAAGTGTATTTTATTCAAACTTCAGAATAACATGGTAAACACCTTAGGCTTTCAAAATAATTTGTTTTAATACGACCTTTGACATCATTTGATTCAATATGACCGAAAAGTCCAAAACAGTCACCCCGTATGGGATACGGGACTGGACGTGAAAAACCCTTTCACGTCCAGTTCCAGCAAACACGAAAAATAGGGTAAAGATAAAACATTTGCCCAACAAAATATTTCAGCATAGAGTGACTGTACTAAATTCAATTGCTCTATATTATGTTATAAAATTGAATAGATTGAGCCCATATTTATTGGTCGAGCTATGAGTTGTAAAAATATTGAGCGAGACGCAGTCGAGCCCAATATTTTAAAACTCATAGCGAGACCAATAAATATCGGGCGAAAATCATCCAATGTTATCATTATTATGCTCAGGATCTAAGTTTTTCCACACTTGGATCCTTCAAAGCATAATAATGAATATATATTGGGATAAAATGGCGATCCGATATATTTTCCGTATCATGCCACTCAGCGCGTCAAGACGCATTATGTCCTGTCACTGAGCGCACCTGAACGTTGAATTTTAAATTTATAGGGATGCGCAGGACCGATGTAGAGTAAAACGTTCTTCAAAAGAGGTTTTTTTAAATTTATTTGAAATATAGCTAAAAAAATTTCAGAAAAATAAACACATAAATAGATTGATAATCGAGATTGAGAATGTGGTGTTCAGGGTCAGTATGATATTGGAAATAAAAAAATAACAACTTACTCACCTTCGGAAGAATAAGAAATGATCTTTCAAGCACTCTGCATTTTTATTGATTTTATCTGCACAGAAAGATACAAAAATACGCAAACAGTTTAATGACTTATCCCACTTAGTGGCTGTGTGACTGGACTTGGTTAAGTGATGGTGTGGGTGGCATTGCTATGATTGTGTCTGTGACTTGGTCCCAACTCCCAAAGACAATGAACTAAAAAAGTGCTTCTAAAGGCATCTCCCTTGATAACATGGAACAAAGCATCCTCTTTTATCAAATATCTGATTATCGCATACTTTAAATTGCAGTTGTGTTTTAATCTACTTGAGTGTAACAAGGGAGGGGGAATAATTAGACAATAATAACTGCGCACCATCTTTTTTGAGGTCATTGTGTGAATTCTGAGGTGATTGTCTTGGACTGAGGTATTTTTCTGAGGATTCAAATAAGTCTACTGTACCGAAAAATCTCTTTATACAAGTTCAAAATTCTAAAAGAAAAAAACCACTTTTTTGGAAATCTAAAAATTAGGCGCGGTATACTTTTGTACAGTAAAAACTTTTATCCAGTTTCGAAAAATAGGGGTGGGCGGTGGAGACAACCAAACAACTTTGTTTTAGCCTTATTTTTCAATGATAGTAGAACTGGTTACAAGTGACATGGTTTTGTGTTCATGAATAAAAATGAAGTCTTGTGATCACATAGCATTCAAAACAAATGGCATGGCATCCATATTTATTTTCGATTTACAGCGTAAGTTTCGGTGATGTCTAAAGCGGTTAGGGGTTGTTTTCACTGGTTGGAACTGAAACGGAATGAGTTTAACTTTAAAAAATGCGCAATGTTTTGTTTCATTTTCAAATATCCCTAATACCAAGCTCCAGAAGTTATTTAAATGCAAATATGGTGGCAATTCTCCAACGCATTCCTATAAAAGGTTTGCTATTCTTATCTCTGCCATCGTTTTCGTTGAACATACGTGTCCCGCCGCGGCAAAAGGGTGCAGTTGTCGGCTCGTACATGTTGGTCATTGTAGCATATTTGATGTACACAAATACCATACATCAGATATGCTATAATGAGCAACATGTACGAGCCGACAACGGCATCATTTTGCCGCAAGAGACTCATCTTGTATCAACAAGAGACTCATCTTTATTCACTTGAGAACGTGACATCAAGTTATCTATAGCTATGAAGTTTGAAATTGTATAAAAAACAGGCTGCTGAATCACCGAGTCGAGCAAAGTGCTCTATTGGCATAAAGGTTGAAATTATATACGCAACAGGTTGTTGAATCACTGAGCTGAGTAAATTGGTTTTATCTTTATCATATTCAAGACGCCAGACGAATAGGTCATAGAAACCGCGCTTATTATGTAAGCAAAGAGTTGGTATTTAGCTCCTGGTTAGCTCTTGTTGTAAAAGAAAAACTCTGATTTGTTAAGAAGGAAATCAAAAGTCAATCATTGTAAGGGTTAATTTAATCTTCACTTACATTTGAAACATATAGCTAGTTCAAATGTTCTGTCCGTGCATAACAATGCATTTTGTAATCCGTAGTAAAATATTTTGTTAACCGATTACTTATTCTATTCACTGGAGTCAATAAGTATAGATAATCCCCACTTGAGAAATTGCAATCCTTAATAATCCTTTTGTGTTTACACGACAAAAAGCCCAACTAAAACCTCTAGACGTTTTTGCCTTCGTCGTAGACAATAGCCTATCCTATACTTTGATTGACAGGCCTCTTTTGTGCGGTAAAATTCGATAATTCGATACTTCTTTTGTCATTTACGATTTAGTTTACAAATTAAAACTAAATCCTTTGTCCTTTAAAGAGATAACTTACGACAAACTTGAACAGGCTAATAGTCTGTGTTTTGTTCAATAAATATTTTCCTAACCTGCTAACTGAGCAACAAGAGTAATTACCTCTCTATCTATAAATAAATACAAAAATATGAATTATGTCTCGTACAGAAATAACTATTTTTTTCTATGAATGGTATAGTCTGTGATTTGCTCAATATTGTTTTCCTATCGGAGCAGCAACAGTTATTATCTCTATCGACTTTACATCAAAAATGGCCTATCATTACCATTTACTGGACGCTATGACCCACCGTAGGTCAATGTGCGCAGCACCACAAAACACTTTATCGGGTCCCTCAATTCCATTTTACCTAGTATTGTGTATTATCCTGTATGGATATTACTCCAAATATCTTGATCAAAAAAGATCGCCCGGCGAAAATGACCGCGCATATAGAAAGATATCGTGTTTGAATATACATGTCAGTCGTTGTTTTGTAAATCAGAATTCTAGTATGGTTTTAATGGTCAATTTTTTGGAAAAATTATGAATTCATGACTATTAACTTGGCCTTCTATTAACACTGACCCGTTCCAATATTGCAACACGAACACTATATTCCATTTTACATATTATACATGTCTAGATCAGGCTACTGTATAGAATCATATTTATACCACAGAGCAAAACTTTAGGGATTATGGGATATTTGTTCAGCTGGCATTATTATTATATGGAGCAATCCCATGATTCAATTCGATAGTAAACACAATTGTAAATAATATTCCGTTGACCGTACAATTAGATGTTAATTCAACATATTAAACATGTTAAACACGCAGCACAAATAGTGCATTATAGGATGTATACACTATACACCAGTGCTCCCGCTTCGACTTTGCGCCAGAGCGACATAAAAGAAAAATATATATTTCGCCATTGCCAAGTTCGGATAGTCCATCCAGATGGACCTCGCAAGCGAACGCGAAGCCTACTGCGCTCACTTTTGAGGACCATCTAGATGGACTAAGTTCGGATAGATCACTTCAAAAATGAGAGTACGTTTAAAAAAACGTTGTATATAACCAAAACCCTATTTTTTTCTTTTGTTTTGGATACCCCTTCCGCCAATTTTTTTGAGCTTCTGCGCCAATTTCGCGACATACAGCCTTAGCGGGAACACTGCTATACACACGGCATATGGATTCTGTTTTTTGCAACCTTGATTGGGTCATAAAATGAAACGTATGACCTTGTTTTGTATCTCTGTATGATCTCTGGATGATGCAGCTCTTCATGCTTTTAAAATGCAATTTTTTGCCGTTTTCTCACACAATTTAGTGTCGGTATATTTCTAGATTAGTAAATGCTTGTTTTAACACTTAAGTGCAAAAGGGGGGGGGGGGGAACCCTAGATTTTGTTTTTCGCGCGAAACGCGAAAACGCAACAGAACTTAATCAAGCTGTTTTATGTAATTGTCAGGGTAGGGGTTGCGCATGTTTTGGTGCAAACAAAATTCAATTCGGTCACTTCGTTTTGGAGATAATTAGCATAAACTGGTAAAATGATGGCGCTTTTCAATATTTGTTTTGTCCATAAAATCATAACCGAATAACTTTTTTCAATTTCTTTTAAGCAATGTATTTGTACTTATCTTCTGCTTCTATGGGCCAAATTTTCTCAAAAAATTCAATCAGGAAAACCGTCTTAAATTTGAAATTAAACGACCGATTTTCATTTTGTTTTTGTTTTCTGATTTGTGCTGACACAATCTACACCTGGTCAAAATTTCAGAGGAAAATTCGACCGGGAACATGGTTTTAGGGGCGGGGGGTCCATTTTGACCCCCTCCTTGTGCGCCAACGGGATTCTAAAACACCTTATGCACTTAAGTGTTAATATTAACCCTCGTCTAAGGGAGGTTGGGTTGCATAAAACGCAAATCAATCCCGGTGGCCATTTCAACAACAAACAAGTGGTACTCATGCTCCGTCAGAGCACCTGAAAATTTGACTCTTAATGACGTAATTGTTGAGAGCAAATTGCACCCCTAAATGGCGTAAGGTCCGTGAAGATGTTGAAAATTGTGTGAATAATGCTTAAACTACCCCTTTTCCCAAAAACGTAGACGTACAAAATCAGACCCTTTTACGCCATTTTTATGATGAGCACGAGTGCCAATTGCCATCTTGAGCGGTCCCCTCGGGAAATCAACTAAGCTATATATTAAAGTAACCTCTTTTGCATCCTTTGCGGTCATTTTGATTAAAACAATCGGAGTGCAACCCAAGGTAGGGGTAGGGTAGTCCCTCAAAGTTTGGGTATAGGGCTGGGGTTGTTGCAACCAGGGAAATTTTAAAGTCACCATTTTTGAAAAATATATGCATGCTTTAAGGCTCAAACTTACAGGACATTTTAGAATCATCACTTTCCTTTTTTATTAGCAAAAAAAAAAAAACACGATTAAAATCCAATATTTAGAACTTTTATAGCACAATTTTCATTTAGAGGCCATGTTTGCAAAAATCCTGATTTTTCCGATCCAGGAATACTTAATGACGTAACGCCCTGCCAAGTTTTACACCAAAAATAAGTTGACATCTTCAGCAAAAGTAATGCGCTGTTTACCATCAGAGCTGTTATATTATTATTTGACTGTTTTTAGTATTTAATTTAATGGAAGTACCAATGTAACTAAGGTTTTGTGGTCATCTGGTCATATGGATATAATCTGAGGACCAATTATTGCCTTTTAAGCCCATTGTCTGACGCAGCAAAGAGATGAGAAAATTATGTTGTGTTATCAAGGTTATGTTGAGATAATTCCGACTTTCATAATGCTGATATGTATAGTTACTATATAATATTAATAATAAATAGTATAAATATATAATTACAATAAAAATATTATACATGTTATAGTGTAGGCTAACTTAAAGTTTATTCGAAATTACAAGAAGGACTAATATCCAGCAAAATCGTCATAATGAATCAATGGTTTGCATGCTCAAGTTTACGTTGTTCAACTAAAACTTATTTCTTATTAGCCTAAATTGCGCCAATTTGTAAGTTGGAAAACTAAAATCATCTTATTTACTTTTTTGTTTGGTTTTGAAAAGACTTGCGTCAATTTTTGAGCTTCTGCGCCAATCTAGCTCACGACATACGGCCTTTTGGAACACTGGCCTGATATTTCAACTCCCTTTTAACTTGGTGGTATTCAGCAACATTATTTATGTAACAAGATTATCCAATTGATGCTTTTTTAACAAAAATATTTTAATCAAAAAGAAATATAAACTCACCTAAAGTGGCTAGAATAAACCAGTAAGATAGCAGGCTTAACAGACTATTATCAGACCATTTACATGTAAAGTAATATTTCCTTATTATGCTGGCTTACTTAACGGATACAACAGTACTTAATTAGTGAAAATAAGTGATTCTCCATGTTGGTGTGAAGAGGTCATTTCTAAATCAGACTGGTTATTTTTATCCCTTCAATGTACTGGAATTTTATCCTGTGGTATTTACAAAGGTTAACCAAATCAACCATGGTGGGTTAACTTTCAGAATGGTTAGGAATTTTAATAACAATATAACTAACAAATTGATGACAAGACATAAAATTTCGAGCAAAATATTTCACTCTTGAGTAAATTGTAATTATAGAATTTCAGTCATGTTAAAAAGTTGTTTAGTTGTTACTCAATCTTAAGTCAATGTAACCAGTTTTTAAATTAAGTTTCAAAACTGTAATCTGTGAATGTTTTGACTACTAAAAATACAATTCTACAAACAGTGTTCACTGAAAACTTTAACTAGTCAAGCAGCTGCTTGACTAACTTTAAACTAGTCAGGCAGGTTAGTCCAGCTTGCCTGATTAGTTTGACTTTAAACTAGTCAAGCCTGCTTGACTAGCTTGTAAACTAGTCAAGCCCACTTGACTAACGTGCAAAACCTTGCTTGACGAGTTTGCCAGACTGAGAGCTTGACTAGCTTGACAGTACAAAAGAGCTTGACCAACTTCAAGTTGGTCAAGCTGGCTTGATTAGCTTAAGTTAGTCAGGCTGAGCACGGTCAAGTGGAGTCATTGATGGCAACATGGTGGACAGCACAGACATGTAAAACATCGTGCCGTTGTTTGACCTCATAAATATCACCATTATGTACTGATGTATCGTGAATCATAACATTTGATTATATGCAGCTCACGGACTATTTTGGTCATATGTCACTCTTAAACCTCTCTCAACATTATTGACGAATTAGCTATATATACATCGTGGATTAAGCTTAAAAGCTTGTTATCGTACATACATGTGCACTGGCGTGCTCGACTAGCTTGCCTGACTAACGTTGCCTAGTCCCGCTTGACTAACGTATCGTTAGTCAAGTCTGCTTGACTAACGTTAAGTTAGTCAAGATGTGTACCGTCTGGACTAACTTATAACTAGTCAGTAACTAGTCAAGCGACTAGCCTAAACTAGTCCAGCTTGCTGGACTATTAAAACGTCAAGCTGGTCAACAGACTAACTTAAAACTAGTCAAGCAAGTAAAATGAGACTAGTCCAGCATGCTGGACTAGGCTAAGTTAATCATCCTTGCTAGCTAGTCTAGATGTGTACCGTCTGGACTAGCTTAAAGTTAGTCACACTGACCAGTTTAGGTTTTCAGTGTTGACAAAATAAAGTACCATTAAGCTTTACCTTTCATGGCATTACACTCAGATCATAATTTAAATTGTAATTATTAGAGTTTCAGTCATGTGAAAAACTGCTTAGTTGTTACTAAGTCAATGTAAACAGTTTCTCAATAAAGTTTGACAAATGTGTAATCTGTGAATGTTTTGGCTACTAAAAATACAATTCAACAAACACTGTTGACAAAATAAAGTACCATTAAGCTTTGACGTTGACCAAATATGTGCTATTTTAAGATAATTGTGCCTTTCATGGCATTACACTCAGATCATAATTTAAATTGTAATAATTAGAGTTTCAGTCATGTGAAAAACTGCTTAGTTGTTACTAAGTCAATGTAAACAGTTTCTCAATAAAGTTTGACAAATTTGTAATCTGTGAATGTTTTGACCACTAAAAATACAATTCAACAAACAGTGTTGGCAAAATAAAGTACCATTAAGCTTTGACGTTGACCAAATATGTGCTATTTTAAGATAATTGTGCCTTTCATGGCGCTAACGGGTGGCGTGGACCTTCCACCACAAAACCTTATGATTATTTTGTCCAATTTTGTTAAGGATTTGTAGATTTCGGGACTTTTGTAAGCCTTTGTGTTAGTCGAATTGACACTTCCACTTGTGTTTGTTCAACAATCCAACGCAGCTTCAGGTGATGTCTTTATTGACGGGCTGCCTAGAATCGGGAGTCTTCCGATTAAATCGGAAGACTTGACAGGTATGAAATGATAACAATTGGTACTTGACAGTCAACTCCATAAAACAGGTGGTCTTTGCCTTCAGAGTTCTAGATATAGTTCTATGCCTCCCGGAGCAAAAATCAAGTGAATTTGGTCAATAATAGGGAGGGGATAAGAGTATTTAGAAGAGCCAGGGAGTAATAATGATAATTATACCACTTGCCCACCACTTTATTCTACACCGCCCGGGAAGCTTCTCCCGATATTTCTCTACACTTGCTAATTTTCCGCTAATATCTCGTGACCTGTGCCCTATTGAGGCCTTTGCTCTATCGAGCATTACCCAGGTACAGAGGGGAACTCCCACTTTGAAGTCCTCACTGGCTGAATGTGTATCAACTTTCAAGTTCTGCCAGTGCTGTTCCATTGTGATTGTATACAGTATCAGAGTTTTAGTACAATTTTTATAGGCCTAATTGCAGATCTGCGAGTCAGCGATTTTAAACAAAATGGGATATGACCACAAGGCCTAATGGTTACTCACCCGAGTTACTCCATCAGTGCTTTGTTGTATTTGTTTTTCTTTTCTTATTGCACTCAGTTCAATGATGAATATTATTAGACACGTCAGTGTCGGTCGTTGGTTTTTCCCTAGTAGTGATTCTCAGAGTCAAACTACTGTTCAGAGCCTAATGCAGACACCAAGACAGTCCCCTGGGGACAGTCCATACCCGTATTTCAGGAGTATTTGGGTATTTTAGGGCATTAAAGACCGAATAAAAGTTTAATGATAAGAAGTGGTCTTAATTGTAACTTGACCTTAATAGATAAAAAATAATTTAAATATAAAATAAATATGAAATTGGTGATAAATTTTAAGGAAATTCCTGGTCATCGTTAAATTCGAATGTTTTTTTAAACTTCTAAATACTTTTGCAGAAAAATCATTCCTAAATCACTCATGGTTCTCTCTAATATTGAATGATTCATTTAACACTCGATCAAGTTCAACCCAGAAAAAGAATTTTACCTACAAACACACACAAATATATGAAACCAGGGTATGAATATTAAACGGGTATGAAGTGTCTCGGCTATGAAATGTCCAGATTCA
>JXSR01S073844.1:31104-51071 GCA_000969725.1 Ophiothrix spiculata | reverse complement strand
TTCTGCTAGGTGAATTATTTAGTATAAAGTTCTATAAACATAATTCGGTCATTTTTTCAGTATGTAATGCTTTAGTTTGTTGGTGAAAAAATAAAACATGAACAATGTTAATGTTAACAACTACTGAAAATAGACTTAAACACTCTGAATATCTAACAGAGATTGAACAATTTTTGGATGATATTTGTGTTACACAAGGTCAGCTAATTATTCTAGGCGACTTCAATGTGTACGTCAATAAACCGGCCAAATGGGACAGCAAACGCTTTTTCTCAAGTTTATCTACTTATGTATACATTACTAAGCCTACACATAAGTCTGGAAATACTCTGGATTTAATTATAACCAGACAGGACGATGATTATTATACAATATTCTGAGGTTTATCCTCTTTTATACTCCGACCATAACATCATTATGTGTACTGTTAAGTATGAAAAACCACCAACCCTGAAAGTATCGCGCACATCGCGTGATTATAAGAAGCTTCATCAAAAGTTTCGTGAAAGTCTGGAGGAACGCCTTAAAGTAATACCTACTGATTGTAATGATCCAAACAAGCTCTGTAACATGTATGAATCTATCACGTTGTCAACTCTTGATGAATTTTGTCCCATTACAACCAAGGATAGTATCGTTAAAGCCCGTCTTCCGTGGTATGTCCATCGCGAAAGACGCATTAGAAGGCGTTTGGAACGCAAATGGCGCAAAACTCGCAAAGATGATGATTACAATGTACTTATGACACAGAGAAACAATGTCAAACAGCTGATTGTTGATGCAAAGCAAGAATTTTTCACTGAAAAATTTAAGAGTTCGAATTCTAAAGAAATGTTTAGAACACTAAAGGGTCTTTTAAATACATCTACAAAGACATTACCTGTTGCAGACTCTGATGCTGATCTTGCAAACAACTTTTTGACTTTCTTTGTTGAAAAGATTGAGAATATTAGATCAAATATCACTGTTGATGGTGAGTATAAGCAAGAACCAAATGTATCATGCGACAGGTATATGCCTGTTTTTGACCAACTTTTGGACTCTGGTGTTGCCAAAATCATCAGTAAATTGTCTAATAAATCTTGCTCACTTGATACTCTGCCGTCGTGGCTGGTTAAGCAGAACTTAGATTGCTTATTACCCATCATCAGCAGAATTGTTAATAGATCTTTAATATGTGGTATTTTTCCTCAGACTTTACAGCAGTCATTAATTACACCAATTATTAAGAAGTCAACCTTGGACCCTAATGTTCTCAAGAGTTACCGACCGGTCGCCAACATAAAGTTCATTGCAAAAATAATTGAGAAGGCTGCCTCAAGTCAAGTGATACAGCATGTAAGTGACCACAACATTGGTGAGATGTTTCAGTCAGCGTATAAGGTGTCGCATTCCACGGAAACTGCCCTGCTCCATGTGAAAAGTAACATTCTGCAATCCATGGATAACAACAAGGCTGTCATGCTCGTATTGCTTGACTTGAGTGCAGCCTTTGATACGATTGACCATAGCATCCTGGTTAATAGGCTTGGAAGTCACTTTGGAATCACTGGCTCTGTATTACAATGGTTCAGGACATATCTCAAGGATCGCAGCACACGAGTTATGATAAATAATACTGTGTCCAAACAACACATTCTGAACTACTCTGTTCCCCAGGGCTTAATAGTAGGGCCACAGGGATTTATCATGTATACGCACCCAATAGGTGATATTATTAGAGCTCATGATATTCGTTTTCACTCCTATGCTGATGACACCCAGCTGTTTTGTGAATTTGATCCAAAGATCTCTGGTGATTGTTAAATCCTGACAAAACTGAGTTCATCGTTTTTGGTACACCTCATGCTCTTGGTAATTTGCCTGAAATTAATCTGCAGCTGGGTGACATCACCATACATGCCTCGTCAAATGTGAAGAACCTTGGTGTAATCTTTGATGCTTCCATGACTATGTCTGATCAAATCGGTGCCATTTGTAAGAGTGTTAATTTTCATATTCGAAATCTTTGGCGTGTTAGAAGGTTCATAACTAAAGACGCTTGCCATCATGCGGTACGGGCTTTGGTCTTATCACGCATTGATTATGCAAACTCTTTGCTGTATGGTTCCAAGCAGATTTATCTCCAACGGCTTCAGCGTCTTCAGAACAAAGCAGCGCGCCTAATATTTGCATGCGGTAGAGACCAAAGCTCGTTACCATTGTTGTGCACTCTTCATTGGTTGCCTGTCAAGGACATTGACATGGTAATTATACTACTTGTCCACCACTGTGCAGGAGTGCCACAACATCTCCCGCTATCCACGTTTAATGTAGTTATATTTTATCAATTGACCAAAAAAAATGACCAAAAGCTTATTCTTCATTCTTCGATAAAGAGTTAATATTTGGTCTCATATATATTAAAAATTTCAAGTACTAATAATTCATGATACCGTACAAAATCATAAACTCTAATCGTTTCTGAAGAAGAAACAGTGCATGGGACATTTGTTAAAAATACTTGATTTATGTGAGGGAAAAAGTATATTTTGCTGCGTTCATGAAAGTTCATCTGTGTTGTATAACATGACGGAAGATTTTAAACCTTTTTTCACAACACAAAAGTTGAAAACATACCTCGGAATTTTCAAACGAGATCCTTCGTTTTCCATCAGCGAGATGAGACTGACTCAGATCGTGACCTTTGGGTACTTGACCTGAGAACAGTCTCATATATTTTGCTGCCTTTTCAAGCTAACGTATCTGTCATCACGTATCTGTTTGACTCTCCTCCGAATCGTAATTTAATGGGCAAAATTGCATACCTATCAACATAATTTTTACACTCGATGAGAAAGCATTTACCATAATTAAATGTGGCATATAGCATTCCTCTTTATAATGCATTGCATTTTTACGAGGGGTAATATAATGTAGATAACGTATCTGTTACGACAAAATCGTAACATATGGCTTTTTGGACATTAGTATTTATATATCAGTATGATCCTAATTTTTATTAGGCGATATGAGCACTCAACAGTAGTTAATAGTGTCATCTGTGTCGTTCCTACACATACATTAACTATGGTAGTATAACCAAGTGCACTGTATTTTGCACACGTATAATATTATACAAATACGAACTGCTTATGAGTGTGATGGTAAAAATATACAATCCCGAATTTAAAGATTGATTGCTCCATTCACGAGCCGATAGGCGAGTGATATGGAACAATCAATATTTCAATGAGGGATGGTGTATTTTTGCCATCACACGAAAATAATCAGTCAATATTTGTTTTATATAACTCATTTATAGATTCTAGTAATTTGATAACACATTTAAATTGTTGTACTTACCCATTACCCATGTAGCAGAATGCAATAGATCCCTAATGTACACTGTAGTTTTGATATACTATCAAACGGGTGACAGGGATAGTAAAGACTATCGAACGAATGATAGTGATAGTAAAAATGACAAATGGTCATGTGTTACAATCTTATCAATCAAATGACTAGAATCTACGGATGAGTTATATAATAACAACTGTTTCATGTCCGTAACATCTCTGTAGCTCGAGCCCAGGGTGAACTACCGATACATTGCATTGTCTGGTGTTATGAACAACCTGAAGTTAATATTCTAAATAATAATCATTTTATATTATATTTTTATAATTTATATTTAAATATGTGATTATAGGAGTACACTTTATTCTAAGTTACCAAATTTAATTGTCCTTGAAAAATTGAGAAAAGGACTTTCGAAATGTATCCCCGAAAAACAATTCAAAGCCAGCTTTATCAGCAGATCCAGGATTTGCTTACCAGATTAATAAATGATAAATATACAGATCATAGGTTAGTCAGAAAGAAAGAGATGATCACCTTTTCTATAACCCCAAAATGTTTGCGTTCAATGTGTTTTAGATTGATGTTATCACTACGTCGTATATATATATCCTATGTCAACAATGAAGACTACATTATAGTAAATAATGTATGATTCCAGTGTTTAGATATATACTTAAGAAACGACGTCATCAACATTGTTTGTTCATGCTATTTCATATATCGGATACTTGCTTTAAATGAAAACTGAAAAAAATATTTATTTTTTCCCAAATCCCTAAATAATGGTATATATATATTTAGCTAGATTCGGGTTATTAATATGAGACATTCCTAGGATTGTTTAAATACTGACATTGTACAGATCTATTTATATCGTCAATTTCTACTCGGAGGCAATTCGGAGGCTCTTTTTACTTTTAATCAAGGGTAGAGTAGGCTGCGTTTATATCTGTTATTGATATTGAGAATACCAACGTGACTGTTATTAATTTTATATTCTGATACGTTATTGTCTCACAGGAACCATTTGATTTCCATGTTCAAGTGGTTTCTAAAGCTGGTAAATTAAATTCAAAGACGTCAATATTCCTTTTTAATGGTATTTCGACAGGAAGTTATTACCAGGGAATATATAAGATTGGGAAATGACTGACACATTTATAAAGTGACACAGTATATGCGCGCCGCCATCTTGGTTTTTGAAGCACTTACCGCGTTGCGCATCTGCGTTGGTGCTACAATTCTAATTCATCGTAGTAAATAAACAATCATGAATGAAATGTCAAAGGCTGCGCTCTATGCTGCGCCGTGACTGCGTTCAGGTGTTACGTCACTCACCGAAAAACTTCTCAGCAAGTTGTTCCAGAACACTTTTTTCTTCCCCATGATTGCGTCAGTCGCCATCTTGGTTCGCCGCAGCTTCTTCCTATTTTAGTAATGAACGACTGCCGTTATTGAGTGCCAGCGAAATGCCGGTGTCAGAGCCCTGTTATTACTAAATGCAGACAAATAATGATATTCAAACGACGTAACGATGATTTAATGCATTAGTTATAGACTCATCCCGTTTAATTGAATAACATATTAGTCATTTTGAAAATAGAATTAAACCGAATTTAGGATTAGTTGGTACACCAAACGGAGTTCAAAAATGTCTCAATCATAAATTTGACAAGAATAATAGATATCATTAGTTTTTAGTGGTCTTAGCGTATTACCTTAATGCCAATATTATTTTTTGTTTTAACACTTAAGTGCATAAGGTGTTTTAGAATCCCAGAGTGGATTTCGCTTACCTGCAAACAATTGCGTATATCTCCAGATTGACAAAAGCTATCGTGATGGGGTAAATTGTACTGGAAAGATAGGTCCTTTATCTTGCATTTGACATCAAATTTGTATAAATTACGACACGATTTCATGCCTAAAACAAGCAATTTCTGAGTGTTACACTTTTATTGAGACGCCCTGTATGTGGACGTTCTGGGGGATTAGTAGAAATATGTTTATTGCGTCGGAATTAAGTCTTGAAGAAATAATACCGGTATTAAATCCAAATGTAGACGCAGCTATTGTCAAGCTATATACTATCTGTGTAATATAACATTCGCGAATAAATATAATAGATATTAATGAACAGAACTCTAATCATCAGTATTTCACAACTAAATCACTGACACAAATGATGTCATATGACACTTGTGAAATATTGATCGTGTTATCAGCTAGACTTGACCAAAAAATGTTAAGTATCATTGTACCACTTAAACAAAGCCAATATACAATGTTTTAGATTCCATGATTTCTCACCTTTATTTTAATGTAAACTTGAAATATCATTTCCTTTGCCCTTTAACCAATCAAGCTCCAGGGGTCACCGACTTTTACGCTCAAGTAACCAAGTGAGCTTCGTAATATGACATAAATGCTGTAGTGAAATTAAACTGGAGTTCATTGACAACAGTTTAGCTGTGTTACGCTAATTTATATGCAATAATTATGAATATGTCTCGAATTACATTTAACCATAACACTCAAACTAGTAAATACAAATGTATACAAAATATATATACATTTTCTTCTCCTCTTGAAGAATGAGTGTAAATTTCTTTCTCAAGATTGTATTCAAAAAGTAAAACATGATGGATTATGGGTATTCACAAGAGTTTATATCTGTATGTACTTGTGTTTTATGGAAGTGGGTTTTGCGCAAAGGTATTTTTGATACAGCGTTGCATTTGATTTTCAGATGCTGTGTTCTTCTCTTGATCATGCTGATAGTCCAATCTGCTTCCTGCATCTATAACTGTTTAAATTTGTCCAAAGAGAAGAAGAAAACTATGGGAATATGTAAAGAATAACACACTCCACGTTACCATCTATATATTCTTGAACAGGACTTTTATTCTTCACACGATCTTGTTTTGACAACATGCATGACTTTTTCAGAATCACGTTGAATTACCAGTGGATCTTACAATGCTTGCAAACAATTTATATTCCCAGTACCATTACGTGATGTACTGATTTACCCGGGACAGACAACATGAAGAAGAAAGAGCTCTTCGAATATGTGTCCGTCCAGCCCGTATGATCCTTAAATGCCAGAAACTTCATTTTGCGCTGCAGGTGAAAATACATGTCAAGGTCGTAATTTGCTGAAATTGATTTTTTGACAGATTCACAATACTTGTGCTTACTACAAAATGCCAAACTAAGTTTCGTTTCAAGAAAAAATGGGAAATGTGAAATAAAACTGCACATTTTTAAGACAATCAACAGAAAACATAGGGCTAGTACTGATCGTTGAACGCGTTTATCTCAGTTATATGTTCTACTCTACTGACAAAATTAACGGACAATAACTTGACTTCTGGATATCGTGTGAAGTTCATTAAGGTGTCATTTTAATCCTTCAAGCATGGTCTTTGCAAATATTTAAAAAAGTGAACATGAAAAGAGGTGACATTTACGGCTAGTTTGGGATGGACGGTCACATATAGTTTTCAAAGATCTGATTGCAGAAAACCATCTTGTTGGGAATAAAAAGTTTGCTTTGACATATTGAACAGACAGTTATTCCCTTCAATTCAATCTTTATTTTCAGAACATATTATACAAAACACATCAAAACACATAACAATAAACATAGTTTATGGAGAAGTAATCTGGAAAGTCAAGAAGGCCTGTATAATAGCCTATCCTTGGCTATCCTAACTCAAACTAAGCTATACAAGTTATCTTTATTTTATTCCATTTCTTACTATAATTTGAAGACCAACTAGCAGAAAAAATATGACTGACGCCGGGGTATATTTGCATTGCTTAATGGAACATTTCAATAGCACTCAGAATAACTACTGTCTTCAATAACAATACCAACATCATTAGCATAGATGATTGCCACAATATTCCGGAGGGATTAATTAAAAGAAAATTGCCTTATACCGTAGAGATTTCTGTGTTATTAATGTGTTATTGTTTCCCAAATTCAAACAATATGATATAAAAAAACAATATTTTGAGGCAGACAATTGATGTCAACGAACCCTGCATTAATATCTAAATATCTTAATTTTGCGAACACAGCAATTTGATTGAACAAAACTAAAATAACAATCATACATGTAAAATTACATATTTCGAAAAACGGAGTACAGTGTGTCTTACTAATATTTTTTTTTTAAATTGTAATCACGAACTATTCAAAACTAAAAAATAAAGGATATCTTCAATTTTCTTCAAATCAAAACTATGGCAGGTAAAGGCGACAGATGAAGCTCCACATCAAGCTCAGCTCTTTTCAAAAGTACGAGTATTTTATAAAATCCCAAACTGACGAGATTAACTTGTGTTGTTTTTGTAAACTTAACAGGAATCAGTTCTATTTTTTGTACTGAAACTATTTACAATTCTAAAAATGCCAAATGTGTACACTCTGTTATTTAAATGCATACTGAAGGTATAAGTATAACATGCATTTTCATGACAATTAAAATTCTTTTATATAGGCATGCTAACACAATGATTTCTTTTTGAATTTGGAAATAAGATTACGAACAATATTTGGAAGTGCTGGACAGACAATATCATTGACCATTGTATTTATTGTATTTAAAACAACAAAGCTTGTAGCTGTTTCTAAAAAAAATCATTTACCCATGTAACCCTAAAATGCTCTTGTTGTGGTGTAGATAAATTTGGCTATGTCACATCAAAATCGAATTATCTATATACAGTAGGCCTGGGACTTTTCGGGCAATTTGCTTCCCGGGTACCCGACTTTATTTTCGGTTGGGTACCCGGGTACCCGACCGTATTGATAATTGAGCATTTACATTGTTAGAACGGGTCTACTACGACCATATGATGTCTCAATTACACCAAAAAAATTATTTTTCGCAGATTGTGGTCATGATTTATCATGTTTACTTTGATCAGATGATTATTTTATCATAAATTGTTGAACACAAAATTGTTTTGTTAAAAATTCTACGATTTTATTGTCTAGTTCGGGTAATCATTCGGGAGATTTTGTACCTGGGTAATCTCATGACGGGCGGGTACCCGGGTTTAAGTCCCAGGCCTAAATATACAGTAAGCACGACAAGTTTTAAGGGATTGTCCATCATCCTGATTCTGAAATTTCATTTTCCCCTCAAACGATATTTTTCTGTTACAGGAACAACATGCCCATACAAACTTACCCCTGTGATAATTCTCAAAGACAAAACAATGTTGAAATTAGAGACAAAATTGACCATGTCTGAATTTATGGTTACCAGTAAACATAATTTCCGGTTGGAAGCTGAAAGACACTGTTGCTTTGATTCAGCTTTATACCGGGTCGAATTCAATCAAATATACTTGAATATGAGCTCCATTTGAGGTGAAAAAATTCAAAATAAAAGAGAAAGATGTCTCATAATTGATCAACAGTGAAAAGTTGGAGAAGGGACACAAATTTGTGAGTAAAATGGGATTGAATATTAAAACTCCTTTTGTAAAAGAATTAATTACGTTGATTTCTGACTTTCAAATATGTTTAAACTATTCAGTAGGACTCTGTACACTCTTTCAAATTTTGGAAAATCATGGACAATCCCTTTAATATCTGCATCTCATGGTTGCTATTTTGCCAAAAATATATCATCCCGTCTTCGCACAGGAAGTACTAACATGTTACAGTTCCTATTCAACTGCAGTACCTCACTGAAATTGCATTACATTTATGGGCACCAAATAATGCTAAAAATGGTACGCCCCGAAGCGCACGGTTATTTAATGCGCATTTCAATCGCGTTACTTTCCGGTTCCAAATCTATTTCTTAAATGTCTGTCATATGAGTTGTCTATGTCTCCAAGCGTAACTAGCATTAAAGCACGTTTCTAAATGGTTTGTCGGCGAAATTGTTCAATCTACTTAGGGAATACTTCAAACCTAATGCGTTTTGCTCTTGATGTGTAATATTGTCTCTATTCAAAATGTCTCGTAATATAAGACATATAAAGCATCGTTGTTTAGACATGAAAGCATTATGAAAAGTTTTATTGAAAAGAATAAATGAATTGTCACAAATGTATTTACAATTCGGTTCCAAAGACAGAACTAAAATATTATATTAATGATATTCACATGTGTATGAGTTGTGTTTTACTCGTAAATTAAAACCAGTGAAGTTTTCGATTATTTTTTAACAATTACGTATGCGTCATCATTTGTCATTGAATAAAACAGATTTCCGATTTCTCAGAATCAAATAGAAAGGTTTTACATTCGAATATTTTATTGATAAATATTGTAAGAATGGAAATACGGTAGAACATGACATTGTTCTATCAACTGCGGTATTTCACTGAAATTGCATTACATTTATGGTCACAATAATAAAAATGGTACGCCCGAAGCGCACGGTTATTTAATGCGCATTTTAATCGCGTTACTTTCCGGTTCCAAATCTATTTCTTAAATGTCTGTCATTTGTCTATGTCTCCAAGCGTAACTAGCATTAAAGAACGTTTTTAAATGGTTTGTCAGTGAAATTGTTCACACTACTTACGGAATACTTCAAACCTAATGCGTTTTGCTCTTGATGTGTAGTATCGTCTACATTTAAAAATCTCTCGTAATATAAGACATATAAAGCATCTTTGTTTAGACATTAAAGACATATATGAAACGTTTCATTGAAAAGAACAAATGAATTGTCACCAATATCAAATGTATATATTTACAATTCGGTTCCAAAGACGGAACTAAAATATTTCATTAATGATATCCACATGTGTACGAGTTGTGTTCTACTGGAAAATTAAGACCAGCAGCGTTTTCGATTATTTTTAACAATTACGTAGACGTCATTATTTGTTATTAAAATAAACCGATTTCTCAGAATCAGATAGAAAGGTTTTACATTCGAACATTTTATTGATAAATATTGTAAGAATTATTGATTTACCAATGTCAAGGTACTGGCTTAGATCGCAAGAAAACAATACCATTGCCACCGATATTGATAACATTACTTATTAAGTTGCATCTTTGATTTTGAATATTATATAATATTATATGACATATTATATTGACATGATTTTGAAATAGTATATTTATATATAGTAAGTATCATGATCACTTTTGGGCAATAGGTTTTACTATTGCCCTCATGAGCAGTCAATATTTTTGTAATTTAAACTAATCCTCATGTCTGTTGGTTGGCCACATATTTCTGAGTCTCATTGTAATAATATTCTGCAGACGACGTTGGTATTTGTATTTAAGGGCCCTGTCAACCCTCCATTTTCAGAAAGTGGTTTTGCTCTGGTTTTGCTCGAAATTTCACCATAGCAAAATTTAGTTAGCTTTCCCGTAAAATTTTTGGCCAAAAAAAATGATTTTTGGACCTAGATCCAAAATGACACATTTTGGTCCAAAAATGACCTCACCATCATGTTCAGTATGTAAATTCGCTTCTAGAAACATATACTTTTATTTGGATTTAATCATCCGTTGCTGAGTTACAGAGCATAAAATATTTCAGAAAACAAAGGGTTGACAGGGCCCTTAAGAATGACGTCACTCTGAATTACAAGTATCATATGTGTGTATCTGAATACTCTGTGATGTTTTATTGGATTCTGTTGAGGTTTTCAGAACATACAAAGCATATAAAGTTTATGCAAACACGATTTCATTTCTATAGTTTTCCTATGATAAAATGTTCGTTCTTTAAGTGAATTTTGTAATGCTTAGAATAGATGTTTTAATTTGTATAATTTTCTTTGTTGAAAATTGGTGTTTTTAGACCCCTGGACACAAGCAGTGCTTTCCTTGGAATGTACCCCATAAGAAAGTTCATTAAATTTCCTTTAAAATGAGAGGTCAACCAAAATTATACGTTCTAAATATAATAATAAGAAATTTTCAGCAAAAATGTTTGAAATGACAAAAAGTTAACCTGTAGCGACGTAAAACTGTTTTCTGACTTCGGGCCCTATTGGATGATTGAAATTTTCAGAAAGATTTTATATAAATAATAAACCTCTTCACTCTAGAATGCGCTAGTATTTAAGATAAAATGTAAGATTGAACTTTAAAGGGAAAAGGAAATGAAGTGATATACCTATTCCAAAGTCTTTTTAGAATATTCCATTTCCCAAAACAGGGCCATAAAAAGTACACAATAGTTATGAATAAAGAGGTTTCGGCGCAAAAAGCGTAAACTTTTTCGATCTTGTCTGATGACATTATTTTTTACCTTGGTAATGAGCGTGAAATTACTAGCAGAGGTATAAACTAGAGACTCTTTTTAATGTGTACGCCACAAATTGTGATATTCTGACACGTGTAAATAGGCAATCTTACCGTAAACATGACGTTCCGCCGTCTCGCTCGCGAAAAACAACAGTAGCCTTGAACAGAAAATTGATTTGAATAGCAAATTACAATCAAGCTTTAGTTGCTAAGATTTCTGAAGTTTTGATTTGAAATGTTTTATTTTAAATTATGATATTGAATTCGATAAAAATAAATTTTAAAAACACGGCCAATATTTATCTTTAAATTTCCCTTTTTTAACCTTGACAATGTAGCAAACAAATACAGTGGAGAAGAACTTACCTTCTAAAGAAGATAGTAGAAAGAAGAGAGTAGATATTTCTAAGCGTGTAAAAGATAGTAGAGATTTTGTATTCAATATATCGGTCTACCCCGTAGACGACGATGTTTTCGATTTACAAAGATATGTGTCAATAAATTATTTTAAGTGCGTTGAAAAGCTCGGTTACATCTATACAATTTTAAAAATCATCTTTGTTTCAAATAAATGATTTTGTATTTTCATTTCCTTGTTATTTTAAAAAAATATGTCCCATTATAGTGCTCAAAATAAATGCTTCAAAAGGAAAGTGTTTGTTTTTTTAGATACCAATCTTATATTTTACCTTCATAATTACTTTTATTTTTAATTGAAAATACTTCAGATTTAGGCGCGTCTACATCTGCTCTAAACTGTACGAATGTCCTTGGGCAACAAGGTGCGGTCAAAATCTTGAATTTGCAAAACGGGAATGCTTGCGTGTTGCACTTTTAGTGGAAATAATCATTGCGGTTTTTTTTTTTCTGCTTGAGTGTTATTAGTGAGGGCAAATGATATTGGCTCATTCCATAGAAAATGAAACCTTGTTAAGTTCAAGCAAAAAATCGGGTTTTTTTTGACCACATAAGCAGGTTTTTCAGTCATATATTTGCATATATTTGTTACTTGGTACGTGAGAAGTATTTTCCAATCAGAAATTGTAAAGTGTTTCTATCCGTGCATGAATGAGCACATGTTTTATTTCAAAAATATCACAAACGTTACCAAACGTCACCACACAAAACAATACATTAAAAGAAATTCCGACGATAGAATTTCCTAATATTTTTATGAAATATTTGTAAATACATTACCCATCATCTGTGTAAAGCGCAATAAAAAGATCGCTAACATGTCAGAAAATTTGTACTTTGAAGTCATTTGGAGCAAAAAACCATTTCCGTGCGATGTCACAAACGTTACCAAACGTTATATGAACTTTACTCAGGATTTTGGCAATTGATTTAATTTTAAAACATCTACATGTCTTGAACCCACCAGTGAACACCGTTATCAACAACAAACTCGTGGATATAATGTTTATGCTAGGTTATGTAGCCATTTTAAAGTGAAATTTTTCAAGTTTCGGGTACAAACGTTTCTTTGGAATGCCCTATTGGGTATTACAAATACGCATTGTGTAATAACAAGTAGACGTCTTCAGCAATGGAAATAGTAGAATAAGATCTTATTCTACTATTCGCATGCTTCAACACAGTTGATATAATAAACCTATGTTATAATATCCAATAAACATTCTGAAATTCACAGACAGTCCATAAATCGTTTGATCGATGTTTCAAGATAGTGTTAGATGTTTTGAAGTGACCATGGTCGATTTGCTCATATCGAGAATTTAAATTAAATTTGAGAAATGCAAGTTGAAGGATTATACTTTTAAATATTGGTAACATTTAGGAGAGGCGTGAAATCAAATGTCTTATTGTTCAATATTGCAAATATAACAAATTCAACTTTATAACGCATTGAATTCGGTCATATAATTTGAGGTCATCGTAGAAACAAAACCCCGCTCATCAGTGTTGGCTTGGAGGGTATATTAATGTAAATATGGTAAATGTACACGTAATGTTATCTCCACTCACAGTTTATACTATGGTAGTCATCAACTTTCTAACCTATATACGATAATCCTAGCTGTAAGTTATATATTCAAATTCATTTTAACTTTATATCACCAATCAAACATGCAACTGATGCCAGTATTATTACAATAGAGTAAATAAGAAATTATTTCCGACTTTGTATATCACTATTAGTTTTTGCAATTATCATTGATGATTTGCTTTTGTTTTGTAAACATTGAAATGAAATGCAAAGTCAGCTTGAGTAAAGTAACGGTGAATTCTAACCATGTTACAGGAATAATTCATACATGTATAGAGATTGAATCCGGGGGCACAGATAAAAGCAAAAATTATGATGCATTAGAACGTGATGAATTTTCCATGAATATATGACAAACTAGATATAAATTAAAAGAGTTCTGGGATTAGATATATCCTGACCTGGTTTTAGTAATACTGTATGTATGCCGCTGAATGAGGTAGTTCTTTCTCCTTTTTAAAATGCTGTTTTTGCCGTTCTCTCACAACAATTCAGTGAAAGCAATAAAATACAGTCCCACCGATATTTTCTGAATACCAAATGCTTTGAGATTTGACCTGAAGTGGCCTTGGACCTCGGGTGACCTTGACTGGACTCCTCTTAGAACACTCAGGGGGCCAATTAATATTCATGTTTCAAGTTTGGTCCAGATCAGGCCAGGGGTCCTGAAGTTATGTGAGGACAGACAGACAGACAGACAGACAGACAAACACGCAAACTTCCCAGTACTGTTATATAGATGATTTCCTTATGGGTGAAATTGACGGATACAACATTTTTTGGATTGCTAGGTGATTATGAGTTCATTTCTAAACTAGACTCGTTATGACTATCACTACAATGATCAACCGACCAACTTTCAGAATCGCCAATAATCCCAAAAACAATGTCAGTAAAATGTTGCATGCAAAGGCATAAATGTCGAGAAAAATATCTAAGATCAAGAAAACAAATGTCATTAGTAATGTTAACAAAATCTATATACTTGCCAAAAGTTCCCATATAAGTTTCTCAACCAAGTTTAACACACATCTTTGAATGTTTTGAATAGCAAATAATTCATTTAGCAAAAAAAAGTGTTGACAAAATCAGTGCTGTTATTAGTGGTGACTAGATTATGTGATATTTCAAGATAATTGAGCCTTTCATGGCGCTGACTGCTTTATCATGTTTATTCAAAGAGTGTCTGTTGAGTTAAACAATCAAGCTGAATAGCAATAGATGTACCATATGCATATGCATGCAAGAATGCATGTGTCAGGTTAGCCAAAATTGACACCATATTATTTTCAAGGACCCGAGGAAATAAGAGGTATTAAATAGAATAATATTAAAATAAAGTGCGCAAAGATGTAAAAAATACCATAATTCATAATGATAAACTATAAACATTAATTCCTTATTTATCAATGATTATTCAAGTAGAATCAGAAATCAACTGCTAAAAAGATATGACTTCTCCCCTCATAATGTTCATATTGAATTTTGGCACCCTACTTACATGGAATAACACATATCGCAATGAGCAGTGATAAATAATGCCATGACAATACATTATATGCTCTTGGTGCTAATAAGAAAATCATGTCATCAGATAATACACAAAATAAACGTATTCAGCAGTTCAACAGTGTCTACAATATTATTTATCTACGTTTATAACACTCACATGCGGAACTTTGTGGAAAATGTTTAAAGTAATGCACCCAGAAGGTATCCAACCACTGAATGTCACACATTGATTATACTGGTTTTGGCAGTAATTGCATGACAATGATACTGTGAAGAAGAAGAATGCAAAGAGGAAGAATGCAAAGAGGAAAAATGCGAAGAAGAATGCGAAGAAGAAGAACAAGAATGCGATGTAGGAGGAGAAGAAGAAGAATGCGAAAAGAAGAAGAAGAAGAATGTGAAGAAGAACATGACGATGACAACGAAGAAGAAGAAGAAGAAAAAGAAGAATGTGAAGAAGATGACGATGACAACGTAGAAGAATAAGAAGAATACGAAGAAGAATGCGAAGAAGAAGACGATGACAAAGAAGAAGAAAAAGAAGAATGTGAAGAAGAAGATGACGATGACAACGTAGAAGAAGAAGAAGAATACGAAGAAGAATGCGAAGAAGAAGACGATGACGAAGAGGAAGAAGAAGAAGAAGAAGAAGATGGTGATTGACGCACATGATACCATCTAGAGTCTTGTACATGAATTTCACATTGACATTTTATTCTACACACGTCCCTGTATTGACAAGATGCACATGACTTTTACAGCATCAAGTTGAATTACCAGTGGATTCTATAACGGTGACAAACAATTTATACTCCCAATACTATTACGTGATGTACTGATTCACAAGGGACCGACAACGTAAAGCGTAAAATGCTTTTCGAACGTAGTCTCTCAAAGCTTTGATCAAAGGAAAATATCTTCTGCTTTAAAAAGTTAGCTGTTTTACATATGAACATGAAATTCATTTCTTTACTTTGTGTTTTTATTCTATTTACATTCTTTTCTATAATTTGAAAACGTGCCGACAGAAAAACTATTAATGACGCCTGGGACTTTTTGTATTGCTTGGTGGGATTCATAACGACTACAGTTTTCAATAACAATACACATATTCTGAAATATTGCCACCAATTTCCAAAGGGAGTAGTTAAAAGAAAATTGCATTATACTGCAGAGATTTCTGTGTTATTAATGTGTTGTTTGTCGAACATATAGGTCCTTTCTTTTATACGTGTATAATTAAAGTGTATTCGCTTAATATCAGCAAAATGAATGCTTCATGATTAGGTGATAGGGGCTGGTATTTTCTTCGGAAGGGGTGGGTCCCAAATTACTGTTTAACGTGAGTCCCAACTTACTGTTTAACGTGTTTGACAAATTCAAAACACTGAAGGAATTACAAGAAAATATTGTACAGTAACAACATCAATAAAACACGGAAATAAAACGCGTTTTTCACTGGAATGTTTCATTAAATTCATCACCTTTCACGACTGGAACAATGACACTGAATTACGAAAAAAAATGTCACTGCCAAGTTAATCTTCTTATTTCTCGTAAACATGATGCACCAAACAAAAAAGTAAGCGTTAGTATTTTACTCAGCAGATTTTTCAAACTATGCACTGTATTTTAACGAGAGTTATCGGTAAATGCACAGGGTTACAGCCTGATCACTTTTTAGTGATGGCCATATTAAAGTTTGCTCTAAAATGAAATATTTTGATGCAAGACAATTTTTTTCCCCTCAATTTACAAGGAATATTTGTATTATGTTAATCCGTAAAATCAGACGGAAAATACAAGTGAATTGGCTTCGATTTTTAAATTAAAATGTTGACCAATTTAAAATTATGGCTTTAATTCCATATGCGCCATCTTGGATTTTCAGCCAATTTTTGGCATTTTTCAACAATCAACAATTTATTTATTTTGAGAGGGAAGGCAAATCATTCAATTTTCAATGTTTCCAAGTGTTACTACAAGGTATTTTTCGATTGGCTTCGACCTACTAATAACACTTTTTTTCAAATGATCAAGAAGTTTATGTAAACCAACACCTGAGAATGAAGTACAATAAAAGAAAATACATGAATCGTCTTAAAAGGTCAAAGTCATTTTTTCTGGAAAAGTTCATTTTTTAAGAATTCTATTTTAGTACCAGGATAGAAGACATAGGTATACAATAGAGTTAGTCTAATCAGTTTGTGAAATACAATTCTTTTGGCAGACAGTTTTCCAGCTGTAGGGCATAGAATTTATTGTTACTTGATCAAATAAATAAATACCGATATATTTCAGGTCAATTTGTGTTCATATAATTTGTATATTAAGGAATAGAGGAATCAACCTTTTTACAATTCTTAAATGACAAATGTAACAACAGGGCTAAAGACATCTGAACACAGCTGCTGGATTTTAAGAAATTAGTTATTATTTTTTAGGAATGTAAAATTTGAAGAAAAAAAACATGATAGTTTCACTAAAAATGGTTTGTTAGAGGAAAAATAGTTGATTTTGAGAGTGAAACAGTGTATAATTTTTGTGTCGCCGACGACTGAAAAATTCAGAGCATAAATATTTGGTTCTTGTATTAAAGTGTAGCCAGACTGGTTAAGGATATAAGTTAATAGTTTGAAGTTGTTTCTTAAATCTTAATAAAATCTGTAAGTGTCATGGACAGTTGAAGTTCATATTGATGACTTTCAGTGTCTGTCCAAGTAGAATAATATTTATATTGCTCAGGATGTCCTAAAGTACATCCATATCAAATTTCAGGTCATTTGGAGCATTTTGAGAATTTTACCTTTCACCCTTTGGACCTCCTTAATGACCTCGGATGATTTTAAAAATGTGTTTATATTGCTCAGGGTGTCCTAAAGTACATAATATCAAATTTCAGGACAACAGGGACATTTTTGGAATTTGACCTTTGACCCCTTTCAACCACCCTTAAGATCCCCCTTAGTGACCTCGGATGATTTTAAAATGTGTTTATGTTGCTCAGGATGTCCTAAATTACATCCATATTAAATTTAATGTCAATCGGAGCATTTTTACAATTTGACCTTTGAGCCCTTTCGACCCCCTTAAGACCCCCTTAGTGACCTCAGATGATTTTTAAATTGTGTTTATGTTGCTTAGGATGTCCTAAAATATATCCATATCAAATTTCAGGTGGATCAGAGCATTTTGAAAATTTGACCTTTGGGAAGTGACCCTTAATAGCTCTTAATGAGCTCTGATTTTTTTTATTCGAGCAACTTAGTGCGCTGACAAAAGACATTGCATATGCCAAAACCACGTCGCAGTCACTCATTTTCTGTTTGAGTTGAATCATTTAAAGGGAAAATCGCATTTTCGACCTCTGTGACCCCTGCGTGATCTTTTGACCCCATAATGTCATGTGACATAAATGGGAGGGGGTCATTGTTATTGTGTCCAAGTTTGATGACAATAGGTCAAAGCATCTAGGAATTATGGCAGATTGAAATGTATACAAATTAAAGAGGTGTTTCTTGAAATTAAAATTCTTGTTTTAAAAGAATACTAACACAATACTTGTTTGAAAAAATGGGGGAAAAAAGATTACGAGCAATATGTAAGTGCTGGATAGGCAATATAATTGATGATTGTATTAAAAAAAACAAAGCTGATATCTAGTTGGTAAATCATTCTACATTCACCCATTTAACCCCTAAATGCAGGTTCCTGTTGTAGTGTACATAATTAGCGGTCTATGTGTGTACCGGTTCCTGTTGTAGATAATTAGCCACATCTGTAGACGCGATATTCATCACACATCGAAATCCAATTACCAAAATATCACCTATTTTCTACACAACGGCTTTAATATTTGCATTTTCATGGTTGCTATTATGACAAAAATATAACGCTCACTATCCACGCAGAAAGTAATAACATGTTCCAGTTCCTATTCAACTGCGGTACCTCACCTAAATTGCATTACATTTATGATCATCATAGAAAACCAAAATTGGTACACCCTGAAGCGCACGGCTATTTAATGCGCATTTCAATCGCGTTACTTTCCGGTTCCAAATCTATATGTTTCTTAAATGTCTGTCATTTGAGTTGTCTATGTCTCCAAGCGCAACCAGCATTAAAGCACGTTTCCAAATGGTTTGTTGCTGAAATTATCCGATCTATATACTTTGGGAATTCTTCAAACGTAATGTGTTTTGCTCTTGATACATATCTTGTCTACTATCCAAGATATGGGATGCTTGCAAAATATTGAAGCTCAACAGAATGAGGCACAAGAACAGCGTTGTTGACATAAACATAGGAACATTATTTTTAAAAGTTACATTGAATGGAATAAATGTAATGTCTGTAATGTTGCCCATCAGCAAAAACAAAAACAATTCTTAGAAAAAAATCCTCATATTGTTTTCATTTGTCTAACATTGTATTATTGATTAAATAGACGGGACATACGAAAGTGGTCTATTGAAAACAAGAAAACTTATTTAGCGCTACTCCAATCACGGACATTTTTTATAAATGTCCGTATTTGCGGTACTTTCAAGGTGCATTATGGAACATAAGAAATTGGTCTATCCTCAAAACTTGTAAAAGAAGTATTCAATTCCAATATTCTCTATGGAGGAAGGCATTTTTTTCTGCAATAGCTCATTACAAGTATCTTTCTACATGTACTATATGTTTTTGTTGCATTTGAATACATCGTGGTCTGTTTATTTTTCTGTGAAATTTTTTGTTTAAACTAAATTTTCCCAACAAGTTTACGAATTGTCAGTTTGACAAGAAAACTGCACAAAAGCGAACATTTTAATATAAAATACTATATTATTGCACATTATTCAT